>CAHIKZ030000036.1:1990000-2020000 GCA_903632075.3 Acanthosepion pharaonis
TGGGGATATTTGTGCTTGTGTACACACACGCGCTTATATATATATATATATATATATATATATATATATATATATATATATATATATATATTACAGAAAAACCAAAAATAGTTGGTGGAACCAACAGACAATTTGCCAAAAGTGCTAAATACTCTTAAACACGATAAAATACCGAGCAAGGACAGCAATAATGAAAAAGAAAGAAGAAAAATACCTAAAGGCAGACACCTACCTACTCAGTAAAGTGCTCAATGCCTAGATTAACTAGACGGAACAAAAACGCTTGACAACGAAAATGAAAAGATGGCCCTTATCGTAATCCGAGTTTCACGCACACGCGACCTTCAGACGACTTGGTGTCATTTGAAGATCGCGTGAGCGTAAATTCGAGTTATGACTAGAAACAATCATATATATATATATATATATATATATATATATATATATATAGAGAGAGAGAGAGAGAGAGAGAGAGATGATGATAAAAATATAGTTTTACGGTATGCTATATTATAGGTTTAAGTGCTCAATATAAACGTAATACTCACTTTAAGCATGAAACACACTGTCAGTGTTGGGCCATGACTTCAATGGCCACTTTTATATATATATATATATATATATATATATATATATATATATATATATAGATATGTATGTATGTATGTGTGTGTGTGTGTGTGTGTGTGTGCGTGTGTATCTGACAAGATATTTCGGTTATTTCTTTATTGTTTTCCTTGTGCGCGAACAAGAGATTTAGAATTGTCCAAATGCCTGCTCGTTCCGAGCGTTTACGGCTAATTTATGAACCGTTTTCAAAGATTAAATGAGTCTTTGAAATCAGTATGAAAACATACCAAATACAATGTAAATACAAGACAATACGAATGGAAAAATACAATCGAAGTTTGAGCCAGTTCTCTTGCTACTGTTACAGTGTAAACATGGCCTCTCCGTTAGCAGTGGGCACCAAGGAGGAACAAAGAGCTGTCATCCGATTTCTCTGATCGGAAGATGTGTCAGAGACTGAAATTAAACTCAAATTTCGAGCATGTGACCACAATAGTACCAACTATAAACACGCAGAAGGCAGTGTGACAAACCTAAAGATAATTTTTGACTCACTCATATATATATATATATATATATATATATATATATACCGTCAACGGTAATTTGCAGTATTTCATAATTTTGGAACCTATATAACTATATATATATATATATATATATATATATATATATATATATATATATATATATATATATATAGAAGAGAGTGGACAGACAGTTCGCTTTCTGACCATGAGACCCATATTCGAATCCCACCATGGCCGATTTGTTAGGTAGGAGACTTCCTGATGTTACCGGTCTGGACGGGGGGGCACGATCCCTGCTAGCGGTACCTTTGCAAAGTGCCTGAAAACCATACCACGAGTTGACCCAAACCTTGTGAGTAGACAGAACACTTGGGGCCGTCGATAGTTGTGTTAGCACGAAGTCACAAGTCATCGCGACCAAGTGTTTGAGTGTGCTGGTGTTGTTTAGATTGTTGGTCATTCTAGATAACACACACAAACTCGCTCTCTCTCTCTCTCTCTCTCTCTCTCTCTCTCTCTCTCTCTCTCTTTCTCTCTCTCTGTCTCTCTCTCAGAAACTGTAACTAAGGTCTGCTCACCATAGGTGCAGTATAAACCACAGGTTGGTTCTGTGGGTGTTGAAAAAACACAAATGTGCCTGAGCGAGAATCTGCAATAGGGATAGGCTAGCCGCCCTTGTAGACGAGTAACCTCGAATAAGAGTGGCCAGCTATTATATATATATATTTATTATATATATATATATATATATATATATATATAGAAAAATATACGGAAAACAAAACAAAAATCCTAATATGCAATTATGCTGTTTTAATGTTAATATAATGTCAACGTCGGACGTTTCTTCAGGAGTTTTGTTTTGTTTTTCCGTATATTTTTCTTCATAATGTCGGATCTATATCCATATATTTGCTTACATATACATATATATATATATAATTTTATTATCTTCGGTAAATAATTTCCAAAATTACCGTGGATGGTAAAATACGCGGAAATACAAATATGTCCCAAACTTTTCCCCGGGAAATCGATATCTTATTTCAAAAGCGTAATTTAAATTTTATTAATCCTATTTGCGTTAATAGAATTGAAATTTTATAAGTCAATGTTTACTGTAATTGATACTATTTTACTCTGAACCTAGAGCCTACTCGATGATAAAGAGAGCTCAACACCCCCTATTGAGAAATATATTTGACTGATGCAGGAAACTGAATAAGAAATTGAAATAGATTAGAGGGGTTATTTAAAAAGCTATGTTTAGGTTCACGTTTCCGTATTTCCGAGATACATGATCGCGAATGCAAATTTTCCAGTTAAATAAATCTACTTTGTTCACCCTGCTCCAATTCAATGGCTTTGAAGTTCTAATAAACGACTGAAATTATTATCAACGCAAAACAATTTTTCTTGTACCGTACAAATCTAAAATCAGTAAATATGTGATGTTTTAAAAATCAACTGTTCGAAATTTTATCAATCTTTATAAAAAAAAAAATGGGTTTCTCTAGATAAATTTTATTTTTATTTATTTATTTTCTGTTCCTATTTTTCATCTTGAGGATTTTCAAAGAATTTATAGAAATAAAATGAACAGCTTACCTAGCGTTTATCCTTTCAGAATGTTAGTAAAGAAGGATTTGTCAAGCAGACACGAACGCCGCATTGGTTCCTGGCAGCAGTGTCGTGGCCGTGGATCTGTTCTGTTTATAAAACAATACGCGATCAGCAGCGAGATCACGTTCGAATACGCGTCATTGTCACGATGTCACATGACTGTACCAACCTGCCAGGTCGCTTCGACGGTAACACCGGCGCTGACACAGTGTCAAGTCAAAAACATAACCTACCGAAAAGAGAATGACAAAGTGATAAAAGGAAAATATATCTTCTGACTGATTATTGCACTCGCTTTTTCTGTTGCCCTTTGGAAAGTGCACGTGTCGTCTCATGTTCATCTTCTAAATGTTGTGCTCTTTCAGGATGTTCACGACTCTCCACAACTTTGTCTCTCTAAGCATCGATTTTTTTTTTTTGTTTTGTTTTTTGGGTTTTTTTTTTTTTTGGCTTCTTTTGCAATCCCTTCAATTGCATGATTGATTGCTGGGCACGTCGATGTGACGTAATAGCAATCAAGCTTGTCTCGCTAGATCAATTACGACTAAATAGTGAGTTCGTTCCTCACTGTGTTTCCTGTGCTTTCGGCTTTGTGCCACATCAAAGCTACGCTTAGAAAATCACTATTGCATGATTGATTGATTCGTTTTTTGTTTTTTTTTTGCGGCTTATCAATCATTTGAAGGTTATTTAAAGCCAGAAAATATATTTAGATAGTAAGAATGATTTGGTGGTGGCGCAGATAAATAATGGTTTAGCGATACATGTCTCATAAATTAACCCATAGCTGGGGGGAGAAGAGGTGGATTCATGCCTTTCCCAAGGTTATTTACGCGTAGGTGAATATAACGAACCAAACGGGAATTGAAACGTGGCTCTCCGATTCAAAATTCCGGGCCATCATCCATCCCACAACCAACACATCCAAGTTTACAGCATCTGGCATCCCCAAGCGGTCACCCATCTTCGTACTGACCAGGCTTGACGTTGCTTAACTCCTGTAATTGAAACGACGGTTACCGTACAATCACAGTAACCGTCGTTTCAGCGTGATGCAACCGTAAGCCCTTCACACTGCCATCAATTTACACAAGTTTCCTTTTGTCCCTTTCACTTGTTGGCCATTGTGGCATGTGGGGGCTTCCTTACTTTGCTCGATTCAGCAGCAGCATCTGAAGTAATCAGCATGAAATAGCATGTAGTAGTCAAAATGCTGATCAATTCCTATTCGGCCTCTTTCTCACTTTTAATTTTCAGTGGCCTCTACTTTCAAGGCCCGCTTTTTTCCACTTTTCCTATTCAGTGGCTGCAATCTTCAAGCCCCAGCTCGAGGGACTACAATCAACCCTTTCTGTAGAAGACGAGGCCTGTCCTGGCAGCTTGGCTTCAGATTTCTCGTTCCTCCCGTCGGAACAGGTTGAGAAATCTCCCTTTGAAACACCTATCCAAAGGAAAAACCCATGTTGCAGAAGACTCGTTTCAGTCCTAGCAGTTTCACACTCAGATTTCCCCGTTCCTTATGAGGGAACTAGCGGAGAAATCTCTGCTTACTAAACATCTACATTGTTAACTGGGAAAGCCCAATCTTTTTTTTCCCGCAAAATACTATTTCAACCAGAAATAATAGCTGTTGAACAGTTATTTCGAGCCTTGGGTTTTGTCCATTCCAATTTCACTGTCAAGCACGAGCACACATACAAACATACACGCACACACATTCACACGCACAACCGGGAAATTTCCTAACAATGCCTGTCAAATTGTCTAACCCTTCTATCCTTATAAGATGTCTTAGAAATTTCAACTATCAATTTCTGATTTAAGTATAAGAGTTGTTTTTACAACGAGTCGCATAATCTTTAGCGATCGGTAAGGAGATGATAGTTTTTGGTTGTACTAAAAGCTTTTAAGAGATTCAACCATTTGTTATCAGGTATTTTAGTATATAGGGATTTGATATCTAAACTAGCAATGAGTTTATTTATGTATTTTAGTGTATAGGGATTTGATATCTAAACTAGCAATGAGTTTATCTATGTATTTTAGTGTATAGGGATTTGATATCTAAACTAGCAATGAGTTTATCTATACATTTTAGTCTTTCGGTCAGATCGCCAGGATTTTGAATATGTGATGCTAAATATAATTTCCTTCCGTCCCGAGTATAACGATAAACTACATCCGGCAGCAAGGCCTCTGATTGGGAAATTGGAAGAGCATGGAACCACCTCTTAACTGTTGTTGTTTCCATGTCCATCCTGACCCGAGATTTTAGGAGTTGCTAGGGTCCCAACTATGGGCAAATAGCGAACCTCCAAGCAAAAATCAACAGTAACCTTTTCATAATAAAACTACAAGCATTATATTTTATCTAAAATTTATATATCTAACTAACATACCTTTACACTGAAAGTATAACATTTTGTACAAAATATCTGTAGTTGAAGGCATGAAACTACTAATAAATATTTAGATTTCGACATTAAATAACCCGTAGAGGCTGACATGCCGCTAAACAAAATCAATCAATCAATTCATTTACCATAAAATCATCTCGTTTTTCACATGATCCATCCATGGTATTTTCAGTATCCATGTTACATGTTCCCCTGGTGGGGGGCAGTCACATCTCTTCTTCTCTCGACCGATGATCACTAATTGTTTTGATTCAGCAATGAAACACACAGAATTTTAACTTAACTATTTTTATTACTCATGTCAACATGTACATTATCTAACTATCACTGGGGAGCCGTTTCGGACACAAAAGAGAACACGTCTACATCGCTTGACGTGTAAGAACCAACTGTGAAACCTTTCTAATATCTATCTTTCCCATGTTAGCTCAGCCAATCAAAATCGACTTCCCTATTATGACTCACATCAGATCCCGAATGTCAACCCCGGAAGTCGGAGCCGAGATACACTTCCCCTAAAAATAATAGCCTGCTAAACTATTATTTAACATCCTTCTGTAGAACCACATCTCTGTTGATTCAAGTCTCCTTTTCGTATGGGAAGAAATTGTTCAGAATTCACTGCCGTATAAGAGGAATGATATTTAATTACATATTTTCTTTATTGCTAACAACATTTTCAATTTTCCTAATACTTTGCTTAGTTTTGGAAAGGTACCATTAAAACTTATTTGGAAGAAAAACACTGCGACTCTCTTTATATCAGTCATTTTTTATGGAATACGAAACATGATGAAAGGAGACGCGTATGATCAGCCCAAGTATTACAGTTCAAATATAAAAATACTTTATTAAATTGGCTTGCCCAGAAGATTCTTGACAAGCATCAGTCATGACAGCAAGCAGATGTCGTACTTATAATATTTGGAAATAATTCAATGCTTTTAACAGTTATCACGGCTCACTGTTCTTTAGTAAGAAAATATCATAATTTTGTTTATCTATTCGAGGAATCGTCAAACCTTTTTGACCAGAGACATGCTTTTGTATCTCTTACTTCCCCAGTGTCCTCGACTTAAAATATCTTTGAATCTTAAAACTCTCACTGATGTTGGCAATTAAAATGTCAACTAAATGTTTGAAAAGTTTAAAAAAAAATTTAGATCAGGTTCAACACCCCCCAGCGTCATCCGAATCCCCCCCCACCGAAAATATATTAAATAACCCCAATGAATCAAACAAATAATATATTGAAACCTGCGTACAACTGTACTAAGTAATTAAATGAAATAAAGAAATATTGTATCATATTTGATGAAATCATACAATCAGGTCAAATGATCTTCATAGGCATAAACTCTGTTTTACCGCCAGATCTTGAGAAAAGGTGATTGCTATGTGAAAACCAACTTGGAACAATTAAAAAAAGAACAAACAATGCTCAATGTATCATTAAATAAATCTCATCAAAATAAGTTCAAAGCGACTTAAAAAGATGTAACTAAAGCTTTTGATTCTGTTGCACCAAATATCTGTCTGAAGAGATTTTGAACAATTTTGACAGAACACCTTGACATTTTAGAGAACGGAGAATAACTAACGTTTAAGAACTTACTGCTAATTTTATGTACATGTATGCTGTTTTGAAAAAAAAGACAATTGTCCAAATTAATTCCTCTCTCATTATTATGTATAAGTATTTTATCTTATTATCCACAGCAGAGGTCTCTAACTTTTTCAACCAGAGACTCTCTATCGTTTCTCTTCCTTCTACAGCAACCCCTATTTAAAATACATTTGAACCATAAAACTCGCACTGATGTTGACAATTAAAATGTTAACTAAAATGTATCAAAAGTTAAAAAATTTGGATCAGGTTCAAAATTCCCACCACCTTACCCCAGCGTCAGAATTCTACCAAAAATATATTTAAGAAAATATACTAAATAACCCCAATGAATCAAGCAAATAATATATTAAAAACTGCGCACAACTTTACTTAATTAGTTTAATTAAATAAAATAAACTAATATTGCCTCATACTTTATGCAATCATACCAAATGACCTTCATAGTCATAAACTCTGTTTTATCGTCAAAGGTTGAGAAAAGGGGAGTGTTATGTGAAAATTAACTTCAGTCAGTTGTGCCATGCGTGATACACGCTTAGGCGATCTTTCGATATATGACTGACGAAGCAGATTTTTTCCCACAGTAGGTTGTCATTTCTTTCTGCGGTAGACCAGTTGCCATCCAAGGCTATAGAACCCGGTCTGTTCTGCTATTTGCCCATTCCTTTTCCAAGAATATTAGCACGTAAGTGAATGTAAGGGATTCGACTGGAATTCGAACTCGGCTCTGTCGATTCCTCAATCCGAGCCGCTATCCGTTACTCCACCGTGCCGAAAATTAACTTGGAACTATTTAAAATGAACAAGCAATGCTCAATGTATCAATAAATAAGTCTCATCAAAATAAGTTAAAAGCTACTTGGATAGAATAACTAAGGCTTTTGATATTGTTGATATTTGTTTGTTTAGCGGCATATCAACACCTTATGGGTCATTTAATGCCAAAATTTAATTTTCTTGAGAGCATTAGTAATTTCTTTTATAAAAAATGTATTGCAGGTCATTTTTTTTACTATGAAAATGTATTACTGGCATGTTTACTATATTTTTTTAATACTTCTAAAGAGTTTTGAGACCCCAGTTTTTTGCGGGGGTAACCATTTTCCAATAGCTGGGACCCTAACAGGTGTTACCACCTCGTGTCAGGGTGTTCATGGGAACAACAGCAATTAAGAGGTGGTTACACGCTCCTCAAAACCTCATAATCAGAGGCCTTGCTGCTGGACGTAGTTTATCGTCTTACCCAGGACGCAGATGTAATTTAACGTCTTACCAGGACGAGAATAGTACGAGGATTTTCACGGATAAAGTAAGTCACCAAAGTAGGCAGTTAATGGGCCCCCAAAGATGGCAGTTGGTGGGTAATGTGTTGGAAGCGTGCTCTCCAGTCAATCGTTTATC
Source organism: Acanthosepion pharaonis (assembly GCA_903632075.3). NCBI lineage: Eukaryota > Metazoa > Mollusca > Cephalopoda > Sepiida > Sepiidae > Acanthosepion > Acanthosepion pharaonis. The sequence goes on from CAHIKZ030000036.1 coordinate 1,998,172, forward strand.
GTAGTTTATCGTCATACGAAGGACGGTATTTTGTCGATCGTTGAGCTCAATGCCTTTCTTTCATCTGCACGAAGAATACAATATACATGTACACTAACTAAAATTTAGCTCAGTGTCAATCGCACACCGACCCCCATTCGACCCCTTGACTATCATCGACCCCCTAGAACTTCTAACCGACCCCAAGGTGCTCATTCTAACCCCATTTGGCGACCGATGATCTATTCTACAGGGTGGTCCGAAAATCTTGTAGCCCCTACATAATATAATTTTTTTACCTTAGATTGCTGACACGAGCTCCTTGACAGTTTGAAAGAAAGTCTAGTTGCAAATGTATGGACATACTGGCAAAAGCATGGAAGATGTGCGACATGACTTCGCTGCAAGATTCGGCAAATCACCTCCTCCGAAGAGGATGACACTGCGATGGGAACATAAACTGTTTCTCAGAGGATCAATTAAGGATAAACCGAGGACAGGACGACCCACAACACGAAGGGACACATGTGCAGAGGTGAAAGCATCTGTGCTACGATCACCCAAGAAGTCACTACGAAAACGATCATCCGAGCTAGGAATTCCCAAAACCACTATGTTAACACACCTGACAAAGGTCTTGATTCCTTGACTGTATACGGGGATTCTGTAGCTACACCGACGCAAAACCCTGGACAGGTGTTTCAATTTACTCAACATTAAACGTACAGGTGATATAACCAGACTACGGTAAATAATTACACTGGAACAAGGAGTGTCATATTTATCCCCAGAATGATCAGCTGCGTGCAAATATCAAAGAAAGTTGGCAGAATGCTGCTCCTCTCAATGATAGCCTTGCATGTCACTGAGGCTTTGTCGAACGCAGTAAAAAGCACGCTTTGTTGTTCACTGACGGAAACATATGGCAATTGATCCCCAACCATTCGAGCGATATAAGTCTAACTCTGAAAAAAAATTTATTTTATGCAGTAAATCTTTATTTTCCTTGTCATTGCACTTAATTCAATGTTGAATATTAATAACACATCTAAATATTATACAATAAACATTTTAGATCAAAATTCAACTAATAACTGCTCAGGCGACGGACATATTGATCCACCCTCGTGTCCTCGTCATATTTCCTCGGCAAATCATCATGAGAAAGGCAGAATGGATATATAGTCACTCACCTAATCCGTAATTTTTCTAGAATTGTGACATGCCAGTGACAAGTATATCAGCAGATTGGCAATCGATGAGAGACAGTTTTATTTATACCTTTCATATATATACTAGTATATATCCCCTTAAAAATTATGTATATAGCAACACTATTGTGTAGGATTAGACTGTTCACTCTGCTTGCAATCTAAGTACGGCTCCTCGTCCCTCTACCTAAGATCAGAGTGTTGTATCGATACGTTCTGTGAAGTGTTAGACAATACATAGATGGGAGGAAATATTCCCTTAGAAGCCGCATAAACGGGTTCAGGGCCTGTCTACCTCCCCGGACGAAACTTTGCCCTGCAGCAATGTCTCGTCCGGGTTCCTCTCTGCCGAGGCAGAGAGTTCGGCAGGAGCTGCGAAAAGTCACAGCCTCAGTAGGACAGTTTTGATCACTGTTTCCCCGAGGCTTACTTTCCTACTACTTTATAGTAAGTGGAAGAGTCCACAATAGTCTCATTAGAGGGAAGACACCACAACAACCATAAATATTAAAATCTAAAGTGGAACCAGCAATGACCAAAATGAACAGAAACAAAGCAGCAGGACCAGACGGAATCGTAATAGAGATGCTAATAACCTCATATGATTTCGGCATTGAAAGATTTTACAGCATTTTACAGAAATAATAAATGAAATCCTCAACAGTGGTGATATACCAGAAGACCGAAGTAGATCCATTTTCATAACACTGCCTAAGAAGCCAGGCGCAAATTGAATGTGAACTCCGTCGAACAATCAGCCTAATGAGCCATATAACACATCTTATCATTCGAATTTTGATGACTAGATCGCGCAGCAGAATCAGACCGAAAATAGGATAATAACACTTAGTGAGAGTGTATGTATGAGAGTGTGGGACGAATGTTAGAGTAAATGAAAGCTATAGGGAGGGGTAACAGACGAGAGAAGTACAGGAAGGTCTAAAGGTATTAATTTTGTCAAATTTTCTTGATTACACAGCGGCCCTTTTATAAATGCCCTTCAGTTTTAGTTCTCCCACCCCATCTCTCTCCCCCACCCCCTTTTCTTTTCTTTTCCTCTCCCTTTCTCATCTTCTGATCTTTAAGATTATATCGTCTATTGTGTGTGTATGTGACCACAACATGTATCTTTTCCGGTATATCTTTAATGTATCAGACATCCGAGAATATTCATATTTCTCTCACTTAAACCGTCTTTGACTCCCCTCTTTAAAACTTCTCTCTGTTAAATTTTAATCCCCACTTCATCTTTAGACCTTCCTATTCCTATCTCGTCTGTTACCCCTCCCTATCGCTTTCATTTACTCTAACATTCGTCCCACACTCTCATACATACACTCACTAAATTTTATTTTTTATTCCCAGAGTTGTTTTTTCTGTTTTCTTTGTGAATTTGTAGGTCTGATGAATTGGATCGTATTTACGATTCCAGTGGAATAAATTATGACCATGGAATATTAGTGTTTAAGCCGTTTATTATATCCTTACTCTGTCCTGGACATTGAGTTCTACCTGGATTCTATCCTTTCGGAATTATTTTTTATACAAATATATATGTATGTGTATGTATGTATATATATTTATATATTTTAGATATATGATTGCATATGTATGTGTATATTTACCAGTAATATTATCTCTCTCTCTCTCTCTCTCTCTCTCTCTCTCTATCTATCTATCTATCTCTCTCTCTCTCTCTATATATATATATATATACAAACATGCCTATAGTTTATAACAGAAGCCATTGGTTTATACCAACGGCTTCCCATACTTAATATTTCTCGTTTTTCACTTTCGCGTGGTCATGTGTGACGTCACGAGCTGGGACGCTATTTTCACTTCCTTGTGCCGTAAATGCGACTTTGTCATTACTTTGAGCTTATTCAAGCAGCAAAGGCGGATTAGTATTGTAGTTTCGTCTGTGTGTCATCTTTGCTAATGACTTATGTACGCCGAAAGCTTAGATTTGATTTAAACATGTATCAATATGGTGTTTTCCTTCCGTCTTTCAACAATAATGTGATTAAGCTTATCAGACAATACGAAAGGAACTTACTTAAAATAAATAGACAAAACTTGTCTATATTATTGATTGAAACATGCATTAATATATATATATATATATATATATATATATATGTATGTATGTATGCAGAGGTGTTGAGGTCCCCAATATACACGCACTCACACAAATATATACACATAGACGCACACACAGACCCTAAAAGTTAACATATACATAGCACACATATCCCCTTTCTAGCAACCAATAAAGCTGTTAGAATGACTCAGGGGGTAATTCTAAGTCTCATGATTCTCACAGACTCTCCTTAAAAGAACTTGAAAGACGCCTTTTGACCAATACAATGACTGACCAAAATTTAATGATAAAATACAAATGAAAACTACAGTCAAAGTTCACATTCTTCAGAGACAGTCATTCACCTCTGTAGTTAACTGTAGGAATTTTTTCTCCTGATGATGATCATGCTGGCCGAAACTAGTCGAGGAACTTAATATAATAATAAAACAATAATATTAATACACAACACAGTGCGTCTGAAATTTTAATTTTTAAATTCTTTTTATTGTTCAAAAACACACACACACACACACACACACATATATATATATATATATATATATATATATATATATATATATATATATATATATATATCCAAATAAATAAAGAAAAGAACACTCAGGTTTAAAATATCAGTTCTTTAGCATTTATTTTTTTTAAATTTGTTCGATACAATGTAGAGCATAATATTATAATATTTTTATTTAAAAAATATTTTACATCGCGACACAGAAAAGTCACCCAACATCGCTTGATAATGGAGCAGAATTAAACTCCTAAACATTTCCGTGTCGCGATGTAAGATATTTTTAAATAAAAATATTATAGCATATATATATATATATATATATATATATATATATATATATATATATATATATATATATATCGTCGTTCTCGGCTTAGGATTCGATCATTTAATTCAAAGTATTCTTTAAATTTCAGTGTCTAGCAATTACCGAGAGCAATGCGTAAGAAATCATCTGACGAAGCCTTGGATGACAGCCATTCAAAGAGAAGACAATCTTTGACTTCAAGCCTATTGGTCGTACAGACGTCGTTTGTGGACAGACAACGTTTCAAGTACCAGCTATTAACTTTTCAAAGTGGATGTATCTCCATTGTAGGATGTCCCTAAGTTTGTACATAAAAAGAACTTTGACACGCTGATAAAATGTGTGTACGAAATAGATCAATAAGTTCACAGCCTGACGCAGTTATAAACATGCATTATATCGAAAATACTCACTATATAATGCTTGATCTATGTTATCGATGGAAAAGCGTTGGATTAAACACACTCAACAAGAATAAGATTTTGTTAAAAAAGGAAACATGTATAGTGTAAAATCAAAGCATTTTTCATTATTAGGGTACAAACTGATTTATGAACTTTGTTTAGCGGCATATCAACTTCTTATGGGTCATTTAATGCTGAAGTTTATTTTTCTTGGAAGCATTAGAAATTTCTTTGACAAATGTATTGCTTGTAATTTTTTATTTTTATTTTTGTTACAAAAATAGATTGCTGGTAATATTTTTTTATTGTGAAAATGTATTGCTGGTATTTTTACTATAACTTTTTATACTTTCATAATGTTTTGACCCCACTTTAGCGAGTTAACTATTTGCCCATAGCTAAGACCCTAACAGGTACTACCACCCTGGTTCAAGGTGGACCAGGAAACAACAACAATTAAGAGGTGGTTTCACGCTCCTCAAAATATCCCGATCACGACGGTATTGATGTACATACATATTCATCAATGAAATATGTGCCTTTACAATAAAAGAGACTATGCTGATAAATAAGTATTTATCGAGTAAAATAATTATTTAGGCGACATACTTATTGATATACCTACGTATATCTGTCCCGCTATATCGAGAGGCTGACCAAAAAATTAAGAAATCCGAACACCGAAATATAGTCTGGATTTTAGCACTACCCTTTTGTGAAAAGTAACCTTTTTGCTAGCCATTATACAAACGGGAATACTTCGATTATAACGAAGAAAACTAGGTTTTACGGTATATCTTTTACTTTTTTAATATTAAGTCTCACGAACTAGGCATTCTACCTTGTACATGTAAATATCAGGTTTGTGCAAAAATTGCCAGTGACCCCTTTTTTTAGAAAATTAGAGATTCGTTACACAAAAGAAAATAGCTTTTTTTTTCTTTTATAAATAATAAAAAAAAAACACTGGAAACATTTCCACATACCTAATATATTATGATTTTAGCTTGAAATGTTTCGTCTTTCCCGCAAAAATTTCAATAAATCTAACTGCTTAGAAGACTTTTTTTTTTTGTTTTTTGTTTTTTCTTTCTATCTGATCGGCTTTGGATGATGGCAAGTACTTCAGAGACGCAACCGGAAATAACACGGCTCTCCCAATCATCACAGGCGGAAATTACCGAACATTTCCAATATGCAAAAACGGAAACAACCGGATATTTTTTGACATGCCGATAGAAATAAGAACGACAAAATAAATAAATAACGAAAAAAAAAAATTAATTTCCAGACTTATTACTTCGGAAGAAAGAAAGAAAAATCGAAAATACATAACAGAACACCTGTCCCTGACAACAGATCATGTCAGAATGGATTGTTATCATTATTACTATCATTTGAACTCATTGAGTTTTCTAGCGACTGATAGCTTTCATTGAAGTTGAAGCGATAGTAAGTTTCCTTACTACTTCATCTCTCGTTTCAATATTATTGCTGGTTTTATTAAGGCTGTCTTCTGTTTGCTGACAATTCTTTCTCGGATTTCATATTCTTACACTTTCTTTGCATGCCTCTGCGGAAATAGACTCGGATAATAGAACTCGTATATTCTTACCATCGCTAAAGATATTGGTAAAAATGGTCTTTACACATTGTTGTTACATCTCGTATGGTACTTCGCAATTCTAACTGTCCCGTCTATCTTTCTTTTTTCTTTCTTTCTTTCTTTCTTTTCCTTTTTACGAGTATATTAAAAATCGTTCCTTTTCATCCTTTTACTTTCCTTCTTTCTTACTTTCACGCCAGTATATTAAGTCTTTTTCTCTTTCTTCTTTCTTTCTTTCTTTCTTTCCCCCCGTTCTTACTTTCACGATATTTTTCTTTTCATATTTTCGAATATTTTCTTCCTTTCATTCTTTCATTCCCATTTTAAAAAAATCTTTCTTTCTTTCTTATTTCATTTGTTCTTTCCTTCACGTCCTTTTTTTCCAATATTTGTTCAATATTTTCACTTATTCTTTCATTCTCATATTTTCAATATTTTTCTTTCCTTCTTTATTTCTTTCTTTCTTTCTTTCCGTAGATTTCTTTCATTCTATCTTTCTTTCTTCCTCGTTTTTCATTTTCTTTCCTTTTTTTCTTTCAATAATTTCTTTTTTTCTTTCATTGTTTTTCTTTCTTTCTTTCTTTCACGGGTTCAAAAGTTATTACGTGGCCTTATGTGTGATGAATAATTCTCCAGCCGCAACCCTTCTCTCACAGTGAGACGTAGTCAGCCTCTCACTACTCTATCACTATTAATATGACAAATGTAACATCCCATTTTCCCACCAGTTCAGACCTTTACAGCTAGGATCCACCATACCACTTACACATCATCGTTCGTATTCTTTTGTTAAGGGAGAAGTTTGACTCAGCTTTTTTCCCGAGAATTTTCACTTTGTGGAACAGACTCCAAATATGATGCTTCCACGACCAATACAATTTTAACCTTTCCTAGTCTAGGGTCAACCGATATATATATATATATATATATATATATATATATATATATATATATATCCAACTTAGCCTCCTAATCTGCTTTCCCACCTTCCTCCTCCCCTACGACCTTACAACAATCTCATTCCCTCTACCTTGAGTCGCTCATGGGCCTTGAGTCATTCATGGGCCTTGTATCGACTGAACAATAATAAAAATAAATAAAAGGATATAAGTTCTTTAACAATGAGGGACAGCAATTTTATTATAGATTGAATTTTTACTCTACCATCTCAGTGGGGGGTGGTAACTGATTCACGGCGAATAGATGTTCCCTCAAGGAGAGAAAATCTGTTAGTTAATTTTAGTATTTTTGCTGCCTTTTTGTTGTTTTCCATTCTTTTTTCATGTTTCGAGAGGTTTCATTTTCTTCAGAACACTTCCACGTGCACGATTAACAATAGGCACAATGTTGGACAATCCTTTCAATTCTCACACAATTTCCAACGTTTCAGATTTATTTTGTGACGCACAAACAACGACACACTTTGTGAGGATTTTTTTTTTTTTTTTGGCAATGATTCTCAGAATGAATAATCCGTTTGATAATAATACATAGAATTAAGTGTTCTACTTATCTTGTCTCTAATCCGAGTGTCGCGGATATCACATCCACTCTTAAAAAGCACTTATAATCAAACTTCTTTAAGAGTTCATGTAATAGCCGCTAAATTCAGAATCGAAACAAAATAAGTGGACATTTAATTTTGTTTATTACAATTCGTTCGCAAATGATTTCCCCGACCACAGAGCATTGTTCAGCGAGAAAATATCCAGCACGAACATCGCAAGTCACTTTTGACACGTTAGATAATTCTCAATACCTTCTCCATAAACTATTCAAATCTTTCTTTCCTTTTTTTTTTTTTTTTTTTTTTTTTTTTTGCTTTCAATGCACTTTAGGTCATTTAAAATAAAAGGTATGATTTTCTAAAAAATAGCACCCCCTTTTTCCTTTATCTTCAATGTTAAAATGAATAAAAAATGATGAAAAAAATCACCAAACATGCGCGATGATATAACAGTTGTTCTAATACAATTAAAAACAATCGTTTTGCATGATATTAGTTAAAATTAAAACTAAAAGCTCTGAATGTCATGTATTAGGTTGAATCATTAACACTTTCTGAGATGAGATGTTATGTACACTAATTATATTATTCGGACTATTGTAGTCTCCAAGACTACAATAGTCCGAATAATATACCATCGCCAGTCTAGGAGAAGGAAAACCCTGAGTTTACACCACCTGCTGCCTTGTGGGTTTTGCCTCTTCATCTTGTGAAAGGAGAGACGGTGTAACCTCAACATCCTCGGTGTAAAAGGAACCCTGGCAAGGCGTTGCACTATTCTGTCTTGAATGTCACCATGAACCACAAGTGTGAGATGGTGGGGAGTGATGACCACAGCGGCGGCGCAAAATGCTCTAACTGAATAAGAAAATAATAAATACTGCATTGTAGTTAGTCTGTCCCCTCTAAGTGTTGACTTCAATGTTCACTTTTATATTTACATACGCTCTATCTCTGATATTGAGCACTTTATCCCATAAATATAATACACCTTAAAACTATATATATATATATATATATATATATATATATATATATATATATATATATATATATATATATATATATATGGGGTATATATTAAACTTCAATAAATACGAATGGCTCAATGAAAAATGTGCAGAAATAGAATGAATGAGTATCACAGATAAACCATGTATGCATAAAAAATAAAATCTCGAACAGGACATAAGACATGCTCATTAAGAGGATGCATAAAATCCAAAAATGGAACGCTAATATGAGAGAAATCAAAAATGCTTCAGAGATTGAACGAATACATCGAAGAATTCTTTCATGACGAAAGAGAACAACCGGCAATACACAGAAATATAGAACGACCAGAAATATTAAAATCTGAAGCGGAATCGGCACTGACCAAATTGAACAGAAACAATGCAGCATCACCAGGTGAAATTGTAGTAGAGATGATGGTAACCTTAGAGGATTTTGGCATTGACAAGAATACGGACATAATAAATGAAATAAACAACAGTGGTGATATACCAGAAGACCTAAGTGGGTATATTTTCATAGAGCTGCAAACGAATGGGAACTCTGTTGCACAATCAACCTCAACTTATCATCCGAATTCTGATGAATCAGACCAGAAATATGACAAGGAAAAGGAATGCAATGTTTATGCTCAGAAAGTACAGTACAAATGCAGAAGCAAGTGTATTTTATAGACTAGGCAAAATTGTTTGATAAAGTACATCAGAAAGAATTGTTGGAATTGCTAGATAAACTTGACTTATTTGGGAAGGCTATTAGAATAATCCAGAACCTATACCATATACAGATACCAAAATCAAAGAATTACAACAATTTAAAAATCTGGGAATGGTTTTAAAAAAGGACGGAAAGTGTGACACTGAAATCCGAAGGCACTTTATAATAGTGTTGTGATGAGATAACCCAACTTCCCCATTCACGATAATGGACGGTCTGGTGGCCGATAAAGTACGACCACAGTAAACAGTAACGAGAGAAGGAGAAAGAAGGTCTTCGTTTACTAACACCAATGCGGTTAGCTTACTCCTGACTCTGTATTGTGACATACCTACATCCGATTATAAAATTATTATTGAAAACCACACTCGGGTTTACTTTGTTTATTATATCTTGTACGAGATATAACAAATAGCGAAATATGCTTTTCTAAACCTAAGCAAAGTATTAAAAAACGGAAAACAGAGAAAAGTGTACTGAACTGTTTCGTGATACCAGTCCTCCTATATGGCAGTGAATTCTGGACAATGTCCTCAAAGATGAAGTAGAAACTTAAAGCAACAGAAATGTGGTTCTACAGAAGGATGCTGAGAATACCATGGACCGTGCATCTGAGCAACGTCGAAGTTTTAAAGAAAATGAAAGCAAAAAGTACACTTAGATTTAATATCAAGAAGTGAGAGTTGAAATTTTTAGGGCACATAATGGGGAAAGAGGACTTGGAAATTTTGACACTCACAGGACTAATTGAAGGCGGGGGGGAGAAAGGAAAACAACGCATAACCTACGTAAAGAGCTTGAATAAATGGATGACGGAGCTAGGATTAGAAGAGATAACAAATGGACAAAATTTATTAAGAGCTACAAAGGACAGGACACTGATCGCCTACGTCTTGAAGGCACACGACACAAAGAAGAAGAAGAAGAAGAAGAATCATGCAAGCCAAAGTGCCAAAAACTATTTATAAAAAGTACAACTATTATAAGAGTTCCGGTTTGATCGGATTCCACCTTACATGAGAGAAGCAGCTGGCCGCCAAAGATATCAGAACTGAATCAGGAGATGGTCATTTTGAATGGAAGTCAAGTGAATTTTATTAGAACCGAACAATAGGCAAAGTGAGTAAAGATTTTCAACCGACAAAACTGAAATATGTTGAAAAACAATACCATTTTTGTGTTAATAAGGAATAAAGTTCTAGATAGCATCTAAGAATTCACAGGAGCAGAAGACTTGTAATTGGTTTGGTCTGGTTTGGTTTGCTGTGCTTGATTTTATTTAGTAGCATATCAACCTCTACGGCTTATTTAATGTCGAAATTTAAATATTTTGAATACAATTTTATGGCTTCGAGTAAATATATTTTGAAGCAATTGTATACCTTCAACTAAAGATAAAATGTATAGCTGTTAATTCTACTATAAAATAAAAGCTGGTCATTTTGCTTTAAAGATGTATTGCTGGTAATTTTACTATAAATAGAAATTCTTGGTAACTTTACTATAAATAGGTATTATTGATAACTTTACTATAAAAGTTATTGTTTATGACCTCTAAAAATTTTCTAAGAAAAGTGATTTCGAGAAATTAAAATTCCAGCCTCTTCATATGTATGTTACTTAAAAGCAGGATTCCTTGGAGAATTTAAATCATCAATTTGTTTTTGTCAAATAGAAACATCATTTACCGAAAATCTGCTTTGAATCGTAAAATAAATATATGACATTATTTAATTAGAAAACCTTTTAATTGTTTTTATAAATATTGTATATTAAGAAGACTATTGTCTTAAGAAGAAAAAATGGCGATGAATAATGGAATTTTACAAGAATTATTTTAATTTTTTAAAATTCTATTAGAAAAAAATATTAGGTTTTAAATCTTTTAAAATTCTGTATTAATTTCAGCGTTTTAGATTATATTATTAAGAAAGCGTCCGGTCGTGTACGGCATGACAGTCTTTCGTAAATCCTTAGGGAATTCAATGTAGATAACGGAATTATCCAAATCATCTAGGCCCTATATAAAGATGCCACCAGCGCAGTTCTTCTGGAAAAACAAACGGGATGATTCTTCCGGACAACTGTCTGCGTGAAACAAGGATGTGTACTTTCACCCACATTATTCAACCTATTCCAAGAAAATCCTGTAAGAAACCCTGAACGACCATGATCCTTCAATCTCTATTGGTGGTAGACCAGTCTGTAACCTAAGTTTTGCAGACGACATTGCAGATAGTAACAGTGAGCTCCAGGACTTGACCAACAAACTTGTTGAAAGAACACGAACATATTGAATGGAGGTCAGCTCCGAAAAATTCAAAGTAATCGTGAATATCACAAACAGTAACACCTGTGTAAACATTACCATAATTGGGAATTCACTGGAGGAAGTGTCCATTTTTAAATACTTAGGAGAATTTCTTGTCTAAAAATGCTACCTGCAACTTGGAAATCCTCACACGGATTGCCGCAGCCATGGCAGCGATGACCAAATTGGTAAGAATATGGAGGAGCAAAATCAGCTTTCAAACGACGTACAGACTGTACAAATCGCTGGCAGTCTCTATTGTCCTATTTGAACGTGAAACGTGGACACTGTTGGCAAAAACAGAGAGAAGGAGCCAAAGGTTTGAGAACAAATGCATGAGAAAACTCTTTGGCATCTTCTATTGGGAACATAAAACCAATGAGTTTATGTAGAAAAGGCTTGAATGTTTTGTGGGCCACCAGGAACCTCTTCTTGCCACTGTCAAACGGAGAAAAATAGCGTGGTTTGAACACGTTACAAGGCATGACGGCCTGTGCAAGACCATCATGCAAGGCACCGTTGAAGGTGGACAGAGGAAAGGACGCTAATGCAAAAACTGGTTGGGCAATGTCAAACAATGGACATGACTATACCACAATTGCTGATGGCAACCGTTGTGGAGGAGATTCAATGTGGTTTCTACATTCGGATCCATTCCCCTACGATTACAAAAGTAAAGGGGATTATTATTATTATTTTTATTAAGTGAAAACTATATTTACTCATCATAAATGGAAAAGCTTAACAAAAATCATCAAACAACAATATTTGTAAAAAACATTTTGAATTTTTTTGTATATGTATAAACGTGAATATTTTTGTAAGTACGAGCGGCTATACACGACACTATCTGAAAATAAGAGCGATAACTATATTAAATTTAAAGTCAAAATTTCTAAAATTCAATAAAACATTAGGTTACGGAGAATATTTTCTTAAATTTTCAAGATTACTGACTACATAAAAATTATATATAAAAGGCGCTCACATTTATTTATTCAATTCTGTATTACAGATAAAAACTCTGGAGAACAACATTTGACCTGTCATCAGTAAAACGATACATTTGACCTGTCATCACGTAAAAACGGCTACTGTCAGGTTTAAAATGCATTTCTGGGATATTTTAAACTTAGAGTAAAAAGTTTTTTTTTTTTTTTCAAATCAGATTAATTATACTTTAAATTAGCTATTATTCATCAAATAAAGTTTCTGAAAAGTAAATTTTATTTTTGGAAGATTTTTCAAAAACAAGAATTACATGATCATGAAAGATTAGTAAAAAAGAAAAGGGCGCTAAACACCTATTTTATTAAAAAAAAAAAAAAACTCCCTTAAACTCAATTTAAATTAGTTTTTGGAATACAGCAAAGTATTTTGCTTACTGGAAGTATTAAATTTAATCTATTAGTTTAAAATTAAAACTCAAATAAAAGCTTCAAGAAAAAATTTTCATTTTTAAAAATTCATCTTAAACCTTAAGTATCACGTTTCTTTCGGTGGTCACTAGTATTGTTAGTAATTCTATTATAAATGAATATCATGATAAGTTTACTATAAATATATATTATTGGTAAATTTTTATATAAAAATGTATTGCTGGTATTTTTGCTATAAAAATGTATTTTTGTACTTCAATCTACCTATAATATAATTTATCATAGGTATAGCGTTTTTTTGTGCAGGTCCCAAATAGATAACTTTTTTTATTCTTCTTGTAAATAAACAAACGGGAGACCATACTTGCCATCGACATACATATTTTGATTTGAAATTGAAAGACTAATAAACTGTTTTGCTTTTGAAAGGTTAATTTTATATTAACAAATACAAATAATTCACCATGTAAGACTCCTCTAGATATATTTAATATTACTGTAGTAAAGAGGAGGAAAACTGATTTAAAACTTCCATTGCTTTGTGGCCTTACCTAATCATGGGAAAGGCTTCAGAAGTAAACTCTTTAGACAAATCCAGAGCCAGAGTCCCAAAGACAGCCCGATTTTGTGTTTAACATCGTTCTGGTAACACCTGCAACGACGCCGGTGCCAAGCTGTATTGGTCACTGCCTTTCCGTTAAACAACATCGGTGGCGTGGAGAAAGGAGACGGCAACGGCCGATATCTCATTAAACCCTGCCCAGTCCTCACCGCGGCGGCAAAAAACAGGGAGCTACAGTCTAGTGATGGGAGGATTCCGAAGGTCCTTCTGTATGGGGAACTGGCCACCGTGAAGAGGGGACGAGGTCCACCCCATCCTCGCCTCAAGGGCGTCTGCAAAAGTGACACGAGGACAATGGACATGGACACGGACATCGAGATGTAGGAAGACATCGCTAACGATCGCTCACGCTGGAGACGCGAGGGCTGGATCGAGGAGAGAAGAAACTGGGGTTTGCCGCCGAGGAGAAGCGTACTCGACGGAAAGAAAACAACACAGCGTCACCGGGGGGAAGAGCTTCACATGCATTCGTTGCAATCGAGACTGTCGCTTCTGTGTGGGCCTGTACAGCCATAACAGATTCTGTACCACCATCAGCAGCTGAGGCATAACTCTTTGGGCATAGATCCCTGGTCTCTTGAGACCGACAGATGCCACAGATCACTGTAGCAGGGAGACAGATTAGTTTAATTTACCAACATGTTCTGGTAGTGGTGTGTCGTGTGGAGCATCAAGAACATCAAATCACATATTCCCCGGAAATGTTCACGAATAATCCACTGCAGAATAACTCGATGCAAATGAAAAAAAATAGCTATCTAAAAAGCTAGACAAATCAGACTGGATCTTCAACAAAATAACATATAAGACTCTCCGAACAAAGAAGCCGGCTGTTTATTTTTTATCTTTCTGCGACGTTAAGGATTGAACTACCGAGTTAGTAGTCATTTGCTAGTGAATTCTATCTTTACAAGGGGCATTATCACTTTGGACTTGTCACAGACTAAGATAAGTTTTCTAAAGAATCAAAGACAAAAACACTCGATGATTTATCATATCCTTTATAAGCCACTTCTGAAATTGTGTTATGTATAAAACCGCGTAAAGTGAACATCTTTTTATTTAAACGGTATTATCTAACAATGTTGGCATCTTCGTTGATTGAAACGGTCATTAAATATTTTAATATTATTTTTATGTCTATTTATGTACTAAAAGGCTTTTTTTTCTTTCCTTTTTTTAATATTTTTTTACCAAACTTTCAATAACGCACTTTGTAATCGAGACCCAGGTTAAGTGCAAAGATCTGAAACGACCGGTTAAAGAAAAATTATTTCATGAGGTCGAGTGTTTGTTTGTAATAATCAAAATTGGCCTCTGGTCACGTGATTAGCAATGGCGCACGCACATGTTCTTTAGCGCTTCTTGGCAGTAATGGGATTTTGGCAGAGAGACTTGGAATTTGAGAAAATAAACGCCGATAGAAAATAAGATGATTCAGAAGGAGGGGGGAAGTTTAAAATAAGAAAAAGAATTACAAAAGAAAGAAAGAAAGAAAGAAAGAAAGAAAGAAAGAAAGAAAGAAAGAAAGAGAAAAAATAATTGAAAATATGAGAACGAAAGAATAAATGAAAATACTGAACAAATATTAGAAGAAAAAGACAATGAAGGAAAGAACAAGGTAAGAAAGAAAAATAAAGAAAGAATTTTTTCGATATAAGAATGAGAGAAAATATTTCAAAATATGAAAAGAAAAAGACCGCGAAAGAAAGAAAGAAAGAAAGAAAGAAAGAAAAAATAGGAAAAGAATGAGAAAAAAATCCTTTTAAGCATGAGAATGAAATATAAAAAGAAAAAAAGCATGAAAGAAAGAAAGAAACAAGAAAAATTAAATGAAAATATGAGAATGAAAGAATAAATGAAAATACTGAACAAATATTGGAAGAAAAAGAACGTGAAGAAAAGAACAAGATAAGAAAGAAAGATTTTTTTTTAATATGAGAATGAAAGAAAAAATATTCGAAAATATGAAAAGAAAAAGAGCGTGAAAGAAAGAACAGGGGAAAAGAAAGAAAGAAAAAAAGAAAGAAAGAAAAAAGAATTACAAAAGAAATAAAAGCGATCAAGTTATTTGAAAAAAAGAGCTAATAAAGTTCGTTGAAGAAAGAAAGAAAATAAAGAAAAATTTAAAAACATGAAAATAAGGGAAAATGAAAAAAAAAAAGAATATGAAAAAAGATAACAAGGCAGTTTATTGCAGAGTTTTATTTATGTTTATGAATAAAAGTTCCAGTAAAAGTCTCCAATGCCTTTACGTCAAATATGTTTTATTATCTCAACCAAGAAAAGCTGATTAAATGTTTGCAAAATAACTTACAAAGGAAAAAACCCAAAGACCGGCTGACTCTATTCGTAGTTTCAAAAACTTCGAAGCAATTAGAATAAAAGCACAAAATCTGACATTGGATAAAAAGAACAACATCCAATTGGATCCGTATTAGAAGGAGCTAAGGGATCAAGGATGGCTCCCCAGGCAACACCTCCCCTCTATACGAATATGGTCAGGAGTAGGCAATAATATTTATAACAAAATCAAAGGAAACCAAGTATTTTTAGGCAACATCTCACACGGGCCAAAGGGTAAAGAAATACAAGAGTACATTTACAAGAATTAACGATTACTGGTTGTGATATTCTTTCAAAATAACAGATCTAATAAACGGCAAATTCTTTCTGTCCGTCCGTGTGTCTGAAACCCACTCTAGTTCGGGCCACACTTGCTCTACATGGACATATTATACGTTTTTAGAATAAGGATGATGCAGTATCTTTATTGTTAATTTCACGCAAAATTGTTTTCTGTTGCCATAGCAGGATACGACATCGTAACTATGAAATCCAAACACACTGTTGTTCAAGGATCAGAGTCGCCTTCAGTGGCAGGATAAACTAAATACACGAAATGAATTCACACACAGAGTGTTATCAAGTTAAAACGACGGGCATGATAGGAGAGAGAACAATAATGTAACGGGTATTAAAAAAGACAGAGGATAACGATTGATATTGCATTTAAATTTTCGAAGATCAAACTTGACTAGGAAGCAAAAGACCGGCAGAGAGTTTCACAAGTGAGAAGTGCGAGAGAGGAAACTGTTAGTATAGAACTTACGGTTGCATCTTTTTTAAATTCGGTACCACCCCATGTAAGGCAGTAAAGCCATTAAGGGTGTGGAAATATCTGAAATTGAAACATTAATAATAAGAGGGAAGAGTAATCAAGAGGACAATAGCGATTGACATTGCATTTAATTTTTTGTACATTAAAGTTGATTACAAAAACACTGAGCCGGAAGAGAATTCCACAAGCGAGAAGTGCGAGAAAAGAAACTGTTAGCATAGAATTTACGGTTACTTCTAGCCAACTCAATTGTAAATTGATGAGATCTCGACGCCAGTCTAGTACTGCGCTTAAATTCAAGAAGTTTAGGTACCATAACGAAGAGCTCATCTGAACAATTACCATGAAAGTATTTATAGAAAAGGCACAGGGAGGCAACCTTACGGCGGTGGGGAAGTGTCTGAATCCGAGCCGCCAGATCAGGACCAATAATATTGCTGATTCTTCTTTGAATTTTATCAAAGAGCTCAAGCTAAATAACAGGGACACCTGGCCATATGTGGCAGCAATATTCTAATCATGGACGAATGGTAAACTTATAGATATGTAAGATAAATTCTAGAGAAAAAAATTGTCTCGTTCGTCACAGTGAACAACCTTTCTTAACAGCTAACGTAGCAATGGATTTCCACTTCATGTCAGCCGAGAATCTTTGCCCGAGAAGGTGCAACGAGTCACTTTCCTGAAGGTTAGCATCGGCCATGTTGATGGAAGGAAGAGAGGGGCCTCTCAGATGATTAATGGACATTTTTTGAGGTATCAAAATTAAGAAGCCATATTTTGCTGCAGTGAACGACGGACTTGAGGTTGGCTGCCATTTTAACCTTGTTGGACTGATCAGCTTTACTATCTAGCTATTTCAACTATAAAATGATGAGACCTTACCGCCAATCTAGTACTGCGCTTAAATTCATAAAATCTCAAAACACAGATCTAACTTCATCTTGAAAATGAAGAAGCAGCTAACATCGCTGCTTTTTTTTCCTTACCTCTTTGCTCGCCCTATCAACTAATCCCTCAACTGTCTTTTACTCGGTCCTTCTAGATTCTTTGTACCTGCGCATAGAACTGGCACAGGTGTAGTATAAGGAAATTCTATATAAACATATGTCAGCAAATCTTTTCTTTTTGAGTTATTCACTTTAAAGCAAGTTTACAGTAGATGGCGCTGTGTTGTCATGTAGACGAGGTTACATTTGTCATTCGTGTACATTTGTGGCTATTCTCTCTTTAACGTTTAACGCGCTCAGTAGGGAGTTAACCTAGAAGTGTTCCGTTTAATAATGTCAGGATATTCATATCGTGAGCATGCAAATATGATTTTTACATACGGCCTCGTGAATGGCGATGGACGCGAGGCTGCACAGCTGTATCAGATTACGTTTCCAGTCCGAAGGCAGCCGAATCATCCAAACTTCCCTGCTATTTAAAGTCTCGAGATATGATCCGTGGCGGCACAAATAATGTATCGAGGAAAACCAAGATCCGCTCATACGCCTTACCACGAAGAACACATTCTACAGGCTTTCAGAGACGATCCAGATATCATTATACGTCAAGTGGCCCTAGCATGTCGTACATCTCATAGTTCTACATGGAGGGTACTTCAAGAGCAGCTCCGGAATCCGTATCATTTGCAACGTGTGCAGGGTCTTTCGCCCTCAGATCACTCACCACAGGAGAACGTTTGCCGATGGTTTATTGCACAAACTGCCGATCCGTTGTTTCTCTCTTCAGTCTTGTTTACGGGTGAGGCAACATTTGGAAGAGACGGAATAACAAATTTACACAACCAACATTTGTGGTCGGATCGGAATCCCCATGGTGCAATACAAGCTAAACACCAGCGTCAGTTTATAATTAATGTGTCGGCTGGAATCGTAGGTGACTGTCTGGGAGGTCCATATGTTCTCCCAGTACGTCTTACAGGAGCTGCCCACAGGGTCCTTATTTCGAACACACTTCCAGACCTGCTAGGGGATGTACCCCTGCTAATACGAAGACGCATGTGGTTCATGCATGATGGGGCTCCAGCCCATTTTTGTAACATTGTTCGCGATGCATTGGCTGACATGTGTAGAAGCAAGTGGAGGACATTCATGTAGCAGACATTAATCATGCACCAACGTCTCATAGGGGACTGTGAAAGCATTTGACACTGTGTTGGGGTATTTGAAAGGGTCCGCCAATCAATAATCAGACGGGTTCATGCGTTTGTAGGAGCAAGCGGCGACATTTTGAACATTTTTATAAGTTGCTGAATTTCGGTACAACGATGGGTTTTTGGACATATGTCTATGTGGACATTTTACCTTGTTTTGGTGTCAGGAACCCGCCCTCAAAGTTTGTAAAAGTATTTTTGATACATCCCGGATATATATATATATATATATATATATATATATATATATATATATATATATACAGTGTATCACAAAAGTGAGTACACCCCTCATATTTCTTCAAATATTTAAGTATATCTCTTCATGGGACAACACTGGCAAAATGACACTTTGACACAATGAAAAGTAGCCTGTCTGCAGCATATATAACAGAGTTAATTTATTTTTCCCTCAAAATATAGCCATTAAATGCTAAATCCATGGCAACAAAAGTGAGTACACCCCTTAGGAAAAGTTGTCAATATTAACATACAACATGTCAACTGTCAATATTTTGTGTGGCCACCATCATTATCCAAAACTGCCTCAATGACGACGTCGCGGAGCTGGCGGATATTTGAGACTGCGCACCTCCACCTTCTGCTTGAGGATGGCCCAAAGATATTCTATTGGGTTCAAGTCTGGAGACATGCTTAAAACATAATTAACATAGACCATAGGAATAGCTTTTCACAACATCGCTCACGTGACGACGACGTGATCATATTTAAACGGAACGCTGATCTTATAAAAGATTTCAGTTATCTGTTTGGATTGGTCTTGCTTTTATGTCCATCGTCTTTTTCATGTTGAATTGAATATGGTCTAATGTTAATTATGTTTTATGAATATGTCCTGAAGATGGTCTATTACACCGAAACGTCTGACGTTGACATTATATTTACATTAAAACAGCATAGTTGCATATTAGGATTTTTGTTTGTTTTTTTCCGTATATTTTTCTTTCATATATATATATATATATATATATATATATATATATATATATATATATATATATATATATATATATATATATATATATATATATATATATATATATATATAAAGAATGTTATATTTATAGGATAAAAATTATCAATTACCGGGATAAAGCGTGTATTAATATAAAAATGCAGATATTGACGTCAACACCGAGGCACAGTGGAGTAATGGATATCGGCTCGGATTGAGGAATCGGAAAGCAGAGTTCGAATTCCAGGCGAATCCATTACATTCACTTACGTGCTAATAGCCTTAGGCAAGGTATTAAGACTATTTTTCTCCCTCCAGTTGTGGGTAAATAGCAGGACAGACTGGGTTCTATAGCCTTGGATGGCAACTGGTCTAGGAGAAGGACAACTCTGAATTCAAAACCTGCGGAGGGTCGTTTGGGGAACTTGTAGTACGCCAGGTCTCTGTATTTGGCCCTTCAAAAAGTGTGGTTGGTTCTGATATATATATAAGACTGATATTTTGATCTACATGCAAAAAACGGTTGGAAATAATAGAAGGACTAATAATCAAAAAGAAAAAAACAACTCTAAATAATATCAATTACGAAAACGGTCACAACATGCTGATCGTGTTCAGAAATGAAAAACATTCTCATCTCTATACATATAAAAAAAAAATAAAATAAAAATTCAAAATATTTAAAGTTTTAAAAATATCTACATATTCAGTTAAACAAAATAATATCTTTGCTAATGGCTAATAGATTAACCCAAAGCGCTTGGATCCACTGATCATCAGGACAGTTTTTACACACTGTATGTCCAGAAAAGAAATCACTTATACGAATGTAAGAAAAATTTAATAAAACGTAATCGCAATATCTTGTCAGTCGTCTTCAATGAAACCTATATAAAAGAGGGTTACTGCCCAAGTACACAATTATATATATATATATATATATATATATATATATATATATATATATGTGTGTGTGTGTGTGTGTGTGTGTGTGTATGTATATATATATGAAATAATAATAAAAAATGAAGGAATATTAATATACAACCCAGTGTGTCTGAAGAATTTAAGTTTTTAATATTTTTTATTGTTCAAAATGTGTGTGTGTGTGTGTGTGTGTGTGTGTGTGTGTGTGTGTGTGTGTGTGTGTGTGTGTGTGTGTGTATGATAAAAGGAAATCTTAACCGACGCGTTTCGTCGTCTGAGGGACTTTATCAAGGCAAATGCAAGCATTTTATTTTGTAACAAATATTTATAAACAAAAGTAAAAATGTTCTTAGTTTTGTTCTCTATAGCTTGGCTGACTTTTCAGCTAACCTGATGAATATTTATGAGCGTTTAATTTTAAAATGTTGAAAAACTAACAACATTTATGCTCTGGTCTATAAATACTTATTACAAAATAAAATCCTTATATTTACCTTGATAAAGTTCCTCAATAAACGAAACGCGTCGCCTAAGTTAAGTTTTCCTTAATATATATATATATATATATATATATATATATATATATATATGTTTCATTAAATAATATAGACAAGTGCTGTCTATTTATTTTATGTAAATTCTTTTATAACGTCTGATAAGCTTTTATAACATTATCATTAACCGAAGAAAGAAAATCACAATATTGATCCATATTTTTTAATCCAATATAAACTTTCGGCTTACATATTTAATGAAACATGTATGAATGAAAAAAATGCTGCCTAAATACAGAAATATATATATATATATATATATATATATATATATATATATATATATATATATATATATTAGTAATTTAAAATATCATTTAAATTAATAATTATATTTACATTAATAATTATATTTATGCTCTACTTTTGTATCGAGCACTATTTTTTAAAAATAATAACAAAAATACTAAGGAAC
>CAHIKZ030000036.1:2027500-2062500 GCA_903632075.3 Acanthosepion pharaonis
TAAACGACTTTTAGTATATTTCATTTTCGAAAAAGGTTTTTCACAAGTCTATGTACTTTCAAATAATGAAACCATCTTTTTCGCATTATTTAATAGGCTTTTTCTATTTTCCGCTTGTCAAAACATATTTCTTGTAGAAGTCAGCAATGGATTCGGAATTAAATTTTGATTTAAAAAAATCGTCGCATTGTAAGTCAATTAACTCCAAATGATATTTTGTTTCTGCAATTTGCTCCACAAAATTAATTACATTATTAGTGTCCAGGTATTAAGCTGGCGAGCAGGACAAAAATTCTTGGCAGGCCGGATGTGGCCCGGGTGGCGGAAGTAGCCGACCCCTGCAATAGAAAAGTCAAGCTCCTAAGGTCACGAGATTTAAGTTCAAATCTCGTTCAAATCTCGTTCAAATCGCGATCTTTCAAAGACAACCTGCTCATTTTACAGGAAAATGAAATGAACTAAACATTATAAAATAGGGCGGGTTGATTTTTCACGTTTTTTAGAAAATCAACATGGCACTCAGTGTAAAGGCCGGGGCTTTTAGTGACAGGAGCTGATACCAAAAGTTAGATTAATAGCTTTTACCAATTTTTGAGCAATTAGTTTAAAGATCGTCTAAAAGAAATGTACAAAAATACCTAATTTCTGCAGGTTTTTGTTTACAAACTGACTTCAAAATTTTACTATTTCAAGAATAAATCCAAATAAAGTTGATATATTTTGTGTTAGATACACTGAATGGAAAATATATTCAAACCAGAATTCTAATTATGAATCACCACAAGCAAAATATGCTACTTTTTACTGTATTCGATAAGCAAAAACTGTGTAACAAAATTGTAAAAGATTACAAAAAGGCTACTCAATGAATAAGTTTTGTTAGATTATACTCAATAAAAACAAAAAATAGATGAAAGTGTATATAACACAATAATACTGCTGGGCACAAACTATAAGACAAAATGTTTTAAATTTGAATTGTTTATTGAAAATCACAATAAAACTACAGCACTGTATAACATATTACATTATAATATAGCTAACTTGTTCAGTATAATTTTCCTTTGAAGTAAGTGAAAGTCTTATTTGATGACACAATGATTTCGTAATAATGTGCTTGTGCCATGCCTCTTGTCTATATACAGTTTGTAAAGCTTCAGTAAATTATGAATTTTATAAGGGTTTGCTATAAGGCTTTCATTGATTACCGGAATGAAATTCTAACGCTACGATTTTGAAACTAAACTTAATCTTTAAAAGAAACGGTAATGATTTGGAAAAAAATATTTATTTATCTTGCGAAACCCCGACTTTAAAATTGAGTCCATTATGATGGTTTCAAAATCGACCTGTCCTATTATACAATGGCTCTCCGATTGCTCAATCCTTCATTACTCTTAAGAGAGAGTACTGTAATTACAAATATTACTTGCCTTAAAATGGTTATTTACGAGTAAACAGTTCGTCATCAAATGTTACTTTAATGTAATGACAATAATAGAAATAAAAAAAATAAGAAAAGAATTAAAAGTATAAAATCATCAAATATATGGGAACATTTTTATTATTATTCTCGTTGTTAAAAATATTTGAAGCATAAATAATAGAGTACAAAATTGTCTATTCGGAACCAATAGTTAAAAAAAAAAAAGAAGTAAACAAAACAAAATAACATTACGACTCGAAACGCTTTTCCTACAAGTCTGAAAATATGACCTCATCTATAAAAATGCGTTATATAGGAATAAAGTGTCGCTGCCGACACTTGAGTTTGAACATAGATCGCTAGTGAGCAAACACAGGCGATCCCGTTATTGAATTAAGTGGATCATGTGACCATAGAGGAAATGGATCGTCATTTCTATTCTATCCTTTATTAGTATTCGGATCTATATTTCTTGTCTATCCTCTATTACTACACGGACCGCTATTCACTATACTATTTCTCTATTCGGATCACTATACGTATACCTATTCGAGCGAGTCTAATCGAGCAAGTACTATTAGTGCGAGTGATATTCGAAGGCGTCTGACACCAGTATTGTTCAACGGCGTTACTATAGTTGTAACTGCGATTACAAAGTCTCTGCTACAATAAGCATTACGAAAGTGACTATGGGTATTCATTAACATTACAAAAATGGCAACGAGTATTCGTTGGTATCACATCGTTGACATCACAAAAAAAATGTTACGTTACATATTTTACAATCAATAAATAAGAAAGTGTAAAATACATATCTTTGTCTATGCGTGTATGTTTCTATGTGCGTACCTCTGATGGTTGCTTCTTGTCGTGGTGGAGTGACTTGTATGGTGCAATGACTGTAAGAACGATGCCGTCGAGAGTTCTAAACTCCTGATAGGGCAACACTTGCCGGCAAGGTCGAAAACGAGGACCCAGACTAAGCGTAACTAACCCTAAAGACACCAGCGGCGGAAGAAGCTGGCGGTGATTAAAACAGATCCCGACGGTTGACACAGCGGATGAAGAGGACTACCCATGGCGGATATGCTACAGAAACTGCCACTCGAAATTATAACAGAGTCAGTCCGATGCAGTTTCATGACTGGATTCTGTATATCTCATTCCGTATATCACTTCCTGGCAAGTTGAGGTCCACCTTAAACAAATTCAAGCCATTGGCACTTTCTTCTGCACTGATTTTCTTTCGCCTACAACCATCTCTTGCAAAGCCAAACGGCGATAATGTATGGACGACGGGAGTAGGTTTTGGTGAAGCTGAAAGCTTCTAGTTCTGAACCTTCATGTTGTCGGTAAATGTAGTCATCAACACTATCATCATAAAGGAAGCAATCAGCAAAGAAGAACTTAATTTCTTCCTTTAATATAAATATTAATTTATTGTATAAACGTTATTTTTAGTGAACATATTTGAGTAGATGTTCTGTTTTTATTTATTAAGCAGTATATTTATTTATTTACATCTAACGGAAACAAAGAATTTTTAGGAATAGGTTTTTCATTTGTTAATCCGACATATTTTAATTTATTGCTTAAACGTTACTTTTAATAGATACCCATATTTGTGTCGACGCTCCGTTTCTATTTACTTATTAAACAGTTTATATATATATATATATATATATATATATATATATATATATATATATATATATGTGTGTGTGTGTGATTGAATAAATTACAGACATTATGTCTGCTAATTTTGAACAAAATCCTTTCATAATCACGAATAAACTTCGTGTATTGATGTTAATCGTCTGCAATAGGGATTGGCTATCCGCCCTAATAAACGAGTGTATCCTCGAATACGAGTGGCCAGCTATATATATATATATATATATATATATATATATATATATATATATATATATATATATATAAGTGCAAAGTTATGCAGAAAATAAAAAAAGAACACGTTGGGTGCATAATGCGGAGTTCCTTATTTTTTTTTTTTTTTTTTTTTAAGAAGACAGTGCTCCATACGGAAGTAGAGCTTTATTATAATAATATTTTTTTGTTTAAAAATATGATTCCTTCGCTTACATAAGGTTCTCATGTTTTTCAAAACGAGAGCCGAAATCCTCAATTCAACAATTTTCGTTTTTGAAACATGAGAACTCTTTATAAGTTAGAAGGAATCATATTTTTTAAACAAAAATATATTATATATATATATATATGTGTGTGTGTGTGTGTGTGTGTGTGTGTGTGTGTGTGTGTGTGTGTGTGTGTGTGTGTGTGTGTAATTTGGGCGGTAATCCTTCATTATACAATTTTCATTAAAGACGAGTAACAAGTTACTGGATAAGTGCTACTTGCCTTGTTAAACTGCCGGTTCATTAAATTACATGACCTTGTACCCAATAAGTAAAGTAGCATTAATCCTTGTACCTTGTCAGTCATCTTTAATGAAATTTGTTTATATACATATATATATATATATATATATATATATATATATATATATATATATATATATATAAACTCACATCTATCAATTAAATATATATATAATATATATATATATATATATATATAATAGTGCTTGCGCTATAATTTTTATATTAATTTGAAAAATTCAATTAGCACCCGACGATAGCGTTGTGCATGACACTCAGAGTTGCGCTGCCCGCAAGAAAAAAATGTATATTTATTGCTAATATATTGTAGGACAGCCGAGATCGATTCCAGTCGAGTTCATTATATCCACTTACACTTACTTGGAAAAGGCATGAATCCATTTCTCCCCGCCACTAGCTATAGGTAAATAGCAGGATAGACTGGGTTCTATATTCTTGGTTGGCAACCAGTCTAGAAGAAAGAAAAAAACTGTATGTAGCCCTGACAAAGCACATGCTAAGCATCGTTCGCCTTGACTCGATGATCTCGACTCTCTCGCTCTCTCTCTCTCTTTATATATAAATATATATATATATATATATATATATATATATATATATATATATATATATATATAATTTAAATTTGTATGAAAATAGGACGAAATTGGAAATATAAAAGAAATAGCTTGTATATTTACTATGTGTGTGTGTGTGTAAACTGAAATTGGTAGATAAAATATTTGAATTTAAAGCCAGCTTAACAACTATATTCTCCTTGCAAAATGTACTAAAAATGAATGAATTGACAACGGTTAACAGGGCAGAGGCCTGATTAAAGACTTAACAATCGATTCCTAACTCGACCTCGAACGGGTCGTTCCATAAAACACTGAAAACGACCAGCCTGCAACATTCCCTTCCAAACAAACTGGAATAATAGTAGCCGCCATAATTGCAATGTTGTTGCCAGCAGCAGTCGTTACACCACTAACATGTGATTGGTTGTTTAAAATGAATGACGTCAAGGAGGTCTAACGGAATTTCCAACAGGTCAGCAATCAGTTGGTGGGGCGACGGATCACAGCTTTATGTTGACAATACGACGTAAGGAATTTTCTGGCTCCTTACGAGTGTCATTCTGTCAACGATGATTCATGTTGCAAATACCTTGACTGGCCTAGATTGGCGAATCCACCAATCGACGTTTACGCACGCGCGCCGTGGCTGTAGTGTTGTCGACGGCAGAATATTTTGGCCTGTAAAACAAAAAAAAGAAAAATACTATCACAGCAGGATACTTGTTGAAGCTGATACGTTGCTAAAGCACACGGCTGGGATTTAAAAGGAATCATGTTCTAACCCATAAAGTTACGGATGTTGCCAGAGGCTAGTTAAGAACGCCGTTATTATAATTATATTTTGTGGAAAATCACGGAAGCAACAAAGATTCCATTAAAATGTATGAGTTGAGCACCGAATACAAATATTTGAGGTCGCACCTCTTTCATCCGATAAATTTGGGATATGAAGGATTTCTAGTCTACATAGAACGTCGGAAAACAGAAACTGAACGCTTCGTTGTAAATTTTCGCATTTTTTTTTTACAATTGTTATAATAATTTAGAAAATAAAAATATTAATACGATTTGTTTAAATATTCTTTGCAACGCTTGTTTTGAATTCTAGTAACAGAATACACAGTCAAAAACGGTATTTCGCTGGAAATATTTTCGCACGCATAATATTGTTATCTAAATTGTATACATTCTACTATAATAAAAACAATTTCTAAAGAATGAATTAAAAATGGGGCGTCTATTTCAAATACGAAGTGTACACTATAATAACGTTAGAAGTAATAAAAATTATAAATACTTTCATGACGAACTTTCCTGTATGGTATCTAGACTATCAATTTTTAAGTCTACCATTCATCATTGCTTTGAATATTGCTGCTATATCTGGCCTGGTGCTTCTGCTATATATTTAGAGTTTCTTAAAAGCATAGAAGAATCTGCAATGTTATTGGTTCTGACCCGGCATTTCGGCTTCAGTCATTTTTCCACTGTCGTAACGTAGCTTCCCTGTGTTTTTTTTCGATAAAAAATTGGTAATGGATAGGGTAATTATTCTGACGAACTTTCCTCTATGGTACATAGACTCTGTGAATTTAAGCGCAGTATTAGATTGGCAGCAAGGTCTCATCATCTTACAATTGAAATGGTTATATGTAACCTTATGTTCTACGCTAAGAGTTTCTTTTTTCACACTTCTCACTTGTGGAACTCTCTACCGGCTTCTTGCTCTCCAGTCAACTTTGACCTTGAACACTAAATGCAATGTCAATCGTTATCTTCTGTCTTCTTAATTCCTGTTCTTTTATTGTTCTCGCTCCTTAATGATGTTTTTCTTTTTACTTATAGTCTTTCACATTCAGTAAGCTTCTTAGTGGCTTTATTGCCGTGCTTGGGGTGAAATGATTTAAAAACAGACAAAAACAACATAAAATTATTGTTTTCTTAGATATTTTAAGTGGTTGTATTAAAATGATTTATTTTAATTAATAACTATAATACATTTATTAATTTACAAATAGCACGTCGCCATGAAACAAGAAAGATCTGTGTGGTGGGTATAAATAAGATTTAAAATTTTAAAGATTCCTAACTCTATATTTTTATATGATCTTCTGAGAAAAATTAATTTTTTAGATCCTGTTGTAAGTTTTTTTTTGTTGTTTTTGTTTTGATTTTAAATACACTTTTTTTTTTCACTTGTATTTTTCTATTTCGTTCTCAGTTCCAACAAAAAAAAAACACTTTAGTTTCAAACTGCACTTTGACTTTTTTTTCTTCAATTTAGTGAGTCGATTTGTAAGCCGCTAAATAATGACTTAATCCACGTTTTGAAACTCAGCTGGGGATTTGCTATCAGAGTTCTTCGATAGCAAATCCCCCAAAACTCATGGTAGCAAATACAAAATGGACCTGATGCGGGAAAGGCCGTAAAGTTGATTAGAAAAGTAAAATTGGAATGGGAATAAGAATAATAAAGGTCGATTTTTGCATCGTTGTCCCCTTTTTCATTAAGGAAAACATTCACTGACACACCGAAGACAACATTTACAGCTCTTTTTCACGCTTAACGACTTTTCAAAATGGGTGGTTGTGTTTAATAGCGTAATAATTTTATTTATTCCTCATTTTATTTCTTTTATCATTTCTTCCATTCTAAAAATTTATACATGCTTTGAAAGTTTTTAGTTATAGTTTATTGTTTAATCTTTTCAGTCGTGATAAGGTTGTAAGTAGTGTTATATATATTAGGTTGTTCAAAACATAATGTTCGATTTCAGAATCAACTTTTATTACTGAATGGATATATTCAAACAGTGTTTAAATCAGTCAAACTTGGATCTCTGAACATCTAAATATTTCTGCAACCAAGTTATAAGTTTATTTATGCCTTTACGATAAGACTCCAAATTTTGAAAAATCGATAAATATTAAACAGCGCTTGCAAACGGTTAAATAAAACCAAAAAATGTTATTTTTTTATGTGTATGAAAAAACTTTATAAAAAAGAATTTAAGATAGAGCACTCGTATGCACGTAAAAAAAAGAATATACAAATAATTTAAATATATATAATTAGTATTAATAACATAGTTCATTTTCCTTATTTAAACCATTATTATATTAAATCTCATATATATATATATATATATATATATATATATATATATATATATAAAAAGTGAACATAGAAGTCAACAACGATTGCATGTAGCATGAAACAGAGTGTCGCCTCTAAGTGTTGACTTCTATGTTCACTTTTATATTTACATACGCTCTATCTCTGATATTGAGCACTTTGTCTCATAAATATAGCACATCTTAAGACTATATTTTTTCATATATATATATATATATATATATATATATATATAAATAAAGACAAGTCAGATTTATAATCCACAGTTCATTAGTATTTATTTTAAAACCAGTGCTCGATACACAATAGACCATAATGATATAATATTATTATTTAAAAATATGTATTCATTGCGATACAGAAATTACCATGTTTCGGAACTAAAAACTTGTTTAGTTAGTTTAGTTTTTAGTTCCGAAACATTTAAATAATTATTAAAGTCGATATTTGCATCGTTTTATATTTAAATAATATTATCATATATATATATATATATATATATATATATATATGATAAAAATATATTTTTACGTTATGTTACATTTATGGATAAACGGAATAGAGCTTATGTAAATAAATATAAAAGTGAATACTGAGATTATCACCGAACGCCGACAGTCTGTTTCATGCTTGAACACAATCTTTAGGCCACGTTTGTTGTGTTTTCGCTCGACAGTTTCTACACATTGATCAATGGCGCATTATGGTTAGCAAAGTCTATTGTATTATCCTAACGGTTACTGGGTAAGTGGTATCGGTTATGTTTCAAATTATTCTAGAATCTATTGAGTCGAAATCATTGTGAATCAGACTTCAATCATTTGAAGCTATTTACTTTTACTCATTCTTTTATGAGTGGTATCTTAATTATTTGTTGCTAATTATTATTATTAGATTTACTTGTGTTTATAAGTGCATTTGTTAATTTGTTCATATTTACTTAATTTGATTATTTATTTAGTTTCTTGCAGGGGTTACTTATCTTATTTGCTAAGTTTAACGTATTAGCATTGTCAGAAGTATGTTACTTTATCTGCGTTGTGTATAGATATTGTTAATTATTATGTTTTTTGATTGTTATTCATTGTCTCTTGTCAAGTTTGACTATAATTTTTGTAAAGCAAGGATACGATACAGAAAATGGCCGACTTCCTGTACCGTTCCAGTAAGTACCTGACTCCTCGTGCTATTCTCTCCCTTTACAAGAGCCAGATCACGCCCAAAATGGAGTACTGTTGTCATATTTGGGCAGGAACTGTCCGGAATACATTCTCCGGGATCGACAGAGTCAAAAGCGTCTCCATGCCCTTGTGGGTGACGAATTATTTTTCACCCTTCAACCTCTCTCTCACAAGTGATATGTGGCAAGCTTCTCGCTACTCTATTGCCACTTCCATAAAAAAAAAAAAAACTCGGACGAACATCATTCCTTAGTTCCGCCAGTTTAAACCATCACGGCAAGGACCCACCATACCATCTACTTTGTCGTAAACTACCCACATCCCCTCCGTATTCCTTCATACGAATCTATTGTAAAAATCTTGTCAGCATTAAATAACCCATTGAGTTTGATATGTCGTAAAACAAAATAAACCAAACCAATGAATACATATTCTGTTCATTCGAATCTATTGTAAAAATCTTGTCAGAATTAAATAACCCATTGAGTTTGATATGTCGTAAAACAAAATAAACCAAACCAAGGAATACATATTCTGTTCATTCGAATCTATTGTAAAAATCTTGTCAGAATTAAATAACCCATTGAGTTTTATATGTCGTAAAACAAAATAAACCAAACCAAGGAATACATATTCTGTTCATACGAATCTATTGTAAAAATCTTGTCAGAATTAAATAACCCATTGAGTTTGATATGTCGTAAAACAAAATAAACCAAACCAAGGAATACATATTCTGTTCATACGAATCTATTGTAAAAATCTTGTCAGAATTAAATAAACCATTGAGTTTGATATGTCGTTAAACAAAATAAACAAAACCAAGGAATACATATTCTGTTCATTCGAATCTATTGTAAAAATCTTGTCAGCATTAAATAACCCATTGAGTTTGATATGTGGTAAAATAAAATAAACCAATCCCAATCAAACTGGCAGTAGATAGCAGATGTAAATACAGAATGTTATAATTGATTTTTTTATTTATTTCTTCAATTTTAAGTAATCGTTTGATATTTTCAAAATAGTTTCCTGTCCAATTTACCCATTAACAGATAGTCCAAAAGCACAAAGCTATTGCTTGCAGTCCAC
Source organism: Acanthosepion pharaonis (assembly GCA_903632075.3). Classification (NCBI taxonomy): domain Eukaryota; kingdom Metazoa; phylum Mollusca; class Cephalopoda; order Sepiida; family Sepiidae; genus Acanthosepion; species Acanthosepion pharaonis. The sequence goes on from CAHIKZ030000036.1 coordinate 2,037,316, forward strand.
TATATTAAGAGCAATCGTTTGTGCTTGCGTCTGCCAATAATTGCTTCTGCATCCAGTTCATCTAACAATTCATTTTCACTGGATAACAGCATGTATGATTCCAAACACTCATCAGAGCGTGAATTTCTTAACTTTGTCATTTGAACCAAGACTACTCCTTGATATCCTTGAAGCGCAGATGAGACCCTACTCATGCCCTCTTACCGGTGGCCAGTTCCCCGTACAGAAGGACCATCAGAACCCTCCCATCAGTAGACTGTAACTTCTCGTGTTTTGCCGTCGCGGTGAGGCGGCACTGGAGTGTCCACTCCAGGGTTTTTCAGGCCTGGGCAGGGTTTTATGAGATATTGGCGGTTGCCGATGCTGCACGTCTCCCTTCTCCACGCCAACGATATTCAAAGGAAAGGTCAAAGTTACTTAGAGCAACAAAATAGAGAAAATGTATATACACACACACACACACACACACACACACACACACACACACACACACACACACACACACACACACGTCATAGGTAAAGATGTAGGCAAAGAGTGTTGTGAAGTAGGCGAACCTACTTCACAATAATCTTTGCCTACATGGCAGCACTCGCTACTATTAAACTCACCAATTGTCACTAACTACACTGATGATGACTTAAGAAAGTCGAAACAGTGGATAATATTTTTTGAACTTTTCTTTCGAAATGAACTTCAGACAATTTCTGATGGATTTCCTCCTTCTGAAATCACGAATAGTAACTTTATCTTTAAATTCACCTTATCTTGCTTAAAATATTTCTTAATTATGCCTGACCTCAGTGACCCCCCTATTCCACACCTTCCAGCATCTTCTCTGCTTTGTTTCTTTTTATGTATGACTTGTTCCTGTTCGCTCTCTCTCTCTCTCTCTCTCTCTCTCTCTCTCTCTCTCTCTCTCTCTTTTCTTTTTCTTATTCCTGTTTATTGCCTGTGCTTGTTTCGTTTTTGTGTTTTTATTTTATATAGGGGGGGGCACTTCATCAGGAAACCACTTGGCATCTGGCGAGCTGAAACCCTGTCCAGTCTGCTACTGCTGATGTTTTAACAAGTTGATCTCATAAGTTATTAAACGTAAGATGTTTTAAGGAATTTCTTTGTCTTTCATTATGCTTACACATTGCACATCTAACATCTAACACGAATTGCTGTCAAACCTTTCTCGCAAAGCCAATTTGCTAGTGTGGTGTGCTCGATTTTTACGGAGTGCGCCACTGTTTAAACACAGGCGACCTCTCACCTGCATCCAACAGACGACACACGTGCGCATAAACTAGCGCATACATTAATTCGTCCATACATACTGACGCATGCGCCGAGTAAATTTTCTATTCGCATTCATTTGAACACAAAACGGTATGAGTAACATATACAGAAAGATGCTGTCAAGCGGTTGTTTGTGTTTGAGACATAATTGATTCCATGGAAGAAAGTAAGAACCATTCTAAATGACCCCCCAACACACACACACACACACGCGCGCGCGCGCGCGCACACCCGTTTCCCAGCCGGAAGTTCGCCGAAATCCAATTTCAATAAAGCTTGCAAATTCCGCTTCCCAGCCGGAAATGTCGATGTCACTCGCTGGCCTGAAACTGTGCGTAATGTCGGTTAACGCCAGTAGGGGGCACTAGAAACAACGACGTCATGGCCGACTGTCGGGGTGAAAGATGGAAGAAAATGACGCAATTAGGTGGGGGGAGTGAAATAGATGAAGACTTAGCTCGCAGGTCAGAGAGTGCTGAAATGGAGAAGTCAATTAGTGCAAATCATATGGGCGAACAGCGAGGGTGTTTCAGTTGATCGACATCGTCTTAATTTCATATGAAGGAGAAACCAGGTAAGCAATGAATGCAAAAGAAATATATATATATATATATATATATATATATATATATATATATATATATATGTGTGTGTGTGTGTGAGAGAGAGAGAGAGAGAGAGGGGGATTATTATCAGAAATGGAGCGTTTAAAGATATAAAAGACGCGAACATGTAAATCAACTCTTCATGGTGACTGAGAGTTTTGTGACTTAAGCGATTATGCGACCAAAGAGTAATCCTCTTTATGTAGGCTGGGGGTTTATTGGAAGTAAAAGGAGGAAACTTGCGACAGAAAAAATATAAATAAATGCACATTGATAATTATTACATGGTTTGATTGACATATATACATTGTCACTTGTCATGGTTGGCTATAACTTTTGTAAAGAATTTATGAAGGAGTGGATACAAAATTATTAAGACATACCCATTTTCCCAAACAGCACCGCTAATGTTCCGCGATGCTCAGTGGTGGACTGGGTCGAAAAATACTTCTTACCAGGAGACAAAGTTGATTTACTGATAACTGTAATGCTATCATTTGATTTTTATAACGAATAAATAATTTTTTAAGGGTAATGTTTTTAAATTATATATGGACCTTCCTTCAGTTTTCTCATTTCATTTATTTGTTATTTTATTTCTTGAATAGTTTCTTCCGTTTTTTGAAGGAAAGTTTATTAGTTGTTTAATCTTTGGAGTCGTGATAAAGTTGTAAGTAGTGTTATATATATATTAGGTTGCTCGAAAAATAATGTCAGATTTCAGAATCAACTCGAATAAATATATTTAAACAGTGTTTGCATCAGCCAAACTTGAAATCCTGAACATGCAAACACTTCTGCAATCAAGTTGCAAGTTTATTTATACCTTTACGATAGGACTCTAAAGGTCTGTCTATATTTCTGGGATGATGTATTGTAATTAATTACACTACTTACATTGTTCGGACTGTTTTCCTCATTTTTATTGTTAGATATACGACTTTTCTGTCGTTGTAAGCTCCGGCCTTCTTCAGGTGATATATTTTTTTAATTTTGAACCGAACCCTTTATTTCTTCCACCCGGAGTAGATTTATAGTAGAATTACCAACAAAACATTTTTAAGCAACATGACCAACAATACATTTTACCCGTAGTTGAAGGCATACAATTATAAAAAAAAATATATTTAGCTGAAGCCAAAAAAATTGTCTTCAAAATATTTAGATTTCGACATTAGATAACCAATAGAGTTGTTGATATGACGCTAAACAAAACCAACCAAATCAACCATTCTGAATAAATTATCAACTGAATCAAACTAAAAAGTACGATTAAAAAGGAATTACTGACCAAAATACCATTTATCGCAATATATATATATATATATATATATATATAGGTATATATATATATATATATATATATATATATATATATATATATATATATATATATATATATAGCCATTATCAAGAATGATTTTATTTTACTTTTAACTGTACGAATGGGTTGTGTTATGTATGTTTCTAGCGTTATAGGATGTTTTTTACAAACAGGGTCAGAAACATTGTGGCCGTGTTCATAGTTAATGTTCTTCAATGTTGGCTTTTTTTTTTATTATTAGGGCTTCTATTATATAATATATATATATATATATATATATATATATATATATATATATATATATATATTATTAATTACTTGTATTAATTATATATATATATATATATATATATATATATATATATAATTAATACAAGTAAAATTTTTGTCCCTTAGCTAATTGATGTTACTTTCAGTGTCCCGACTGCAGAATTTATTAGACGGACACCCCGAGAATTATTCCGTCCACTCGTCAGAGTGTATCAACAATTGAGAGCTTATACTTCTCGATTTTTCTTTTTTCTAGGCACTTTGCATTGGTACAAGTTTTTTTCATATTGTATGTGTGCAGGTGTGCATGTGTTAGTGTGCGTTCGCGCGCCTGCGTCTATGCGCCCGTCTGCACTTATGTGCGTACGTGTAGAAAATCGTGATTATTTGTCCTTTTTGGGGTTTTTTTTTTTTTGTTGTTGTTATTTTGTTGTTGTTTTTGTGTGGGGGGGTGTTTTTTTCATTATACACTCACTTCTTAACCTTTTTTTCTCTTTTTCTGTTTTTCCTCGTTTCTTTCAACTGTTACCATTTTGACTTCCGGTTTTCTAGACATATGTTGTCGTTGTTATATTTGAAAGTTACTGGTAGGATGTATGGGGAGTAGGGGATGAGGGTAATCGACTCTTTCCAGTTTTGTTTCGGGCGAATGATTTAAAAGACTTGCTATTAAAGGATGAAAAAATTTCGCAGATTTTAACATCATTCTGTGGTCTTTATTTTTTCGTCTAAATATGTGAATTTGTACGGTGGAGTAATGGCTCGGATTGAGGAATCGGAGAGCCGAGTTCGAATTTCAGTCGAATCCATTACATTCAATTACGTGCTAATATCCTTGGGAAAGGTATGAATCATCATCTTCTCCCCTTAGCTATGGGTAAATAGCAGGACAGACTGGGTTCTATAGCCTTGGATGGCAACTGGTCTACCGCAGAAAGAAATCTACTGTGGGGAAAAAATCTGCCTCGTCAGTCATTTATCGAAAGATACATGATCGCCTAAGCGTGTATCACGCATGGTGCATAAGTAACTGACTGACATGTTAAATCTCGAAAAAACACTATATAAAATCCATTATTTTTTATCCATAATGTTGAAGGTGTCCAATTATATTCAACTTTTTAACAAGAAAAATCTCGAGTTGATGTCAAAAATTAACGTAAAAGATTGTTCGTTTATTTAAGATAGAATGATCTATTATGACATGTTTCTAGTTTGTATTTGGATACATTGTATTTATTTTCACATTTTGTAGTTTAATTGTTCACCTATATTGCATATGATCCATTATTGTAGACAATTAGTTTAAATTAATATTTGTATTTTATATGAATACTACATTATGTAAAATGAGATGTAGTAGAGTGGGGGCACTGTATTATAGATGGGTGGGGGGTATGAGACCCTAGCACCGGCCCTGACTTCATATCAACAAAAATGGGAAAATATTATTTGAAAGATGACAGGCGTGTATATCATTTAACGTACACATTCGGTACATCGGCCAACCATTAGCATTTTATTGAGTTTTCAGGATTATTTTTCAAATAATTTCAGAAAGCAAAAAGTTGTTTAAAAATGTGATAATATTTTGGATCTTTCTCGACGAGTGATAGAAAAAAAAAAGAAACTTTAAATGTTAAATGAATAAAATCCTTATCCTGAAATAGTTAATAACTAAATATTTATCAGGAAATTATCACTGTATAATGTTTCATCCCTGTGATTAATGTCGGATATTATGGCGGGAGAAAAAAACAAAACGAAATTGCCCTGTAAAATAAATGCCTTTTTTATCATTAGGATAAATACTTATTATGTACTTTCTTCTACTTCAACGTTACATGTCCTTTCAGAACATGACTCTCCACAATTTCTAAAGCAAATATTATTAACCTTTAGTACTCTGCAGCTTTAATATAACTTCCCTTTCCACTGCATTCTTTTCAAGGTCTCTCAATTCCGGTATCCTTGTTGTTAATTTCATTCAAAGTTGTTTTTTGTTTCCATAGATTGGTATAATAACACAACTATGAAATCCAAACACACTATTGTTCAGAGATCAGAATCACCTTCAGTGGCAAGGTAAACTTCTCGTACAGCAAATGAAGTCACATATAGAATGATAAAGTTTAAAGAGAGAGAAAGAACAATAAAAAGTCAAGAATTAAGAAGACAGAAGATAACGATTGACATTGAATTTAATTTTTCAAAGATCAAAGTTGAGTGGGAAGCAAGATGTCGGAAGAGATTTCCCTGAGCGAGAATATTCTGATAGCATAGAACTTACGCTAACTTCTTGCCATTTCAACTTTAAAATGATGAGACTGATCTAGTACTGTGCTTAAATTCATAAAGTCATGATACCATAGAGAAAATTTCATCAAAATAATTACCATGAAAATATTTATAGAAAAAGCCCAAAGAAGCTATGACAACACATCTATGAAATTCAAACACACTATTGTTCAAGGATCAGAGTCACCTTCAGGGTCAAGATCAACTTTTTATAAAGCAAATGAAGTCACATACAGATTGATAAAGGTTAAAACGGGAGGCATTTTGTGTAGATTGATTTTAATAATCAACTTTTGCAAATTACGAATAATACATCTCACACAAGGAGGAAATCCATCAGAAATTGTCTGAAGTTCATTTCGAAAGAAAAGTTCAAAAAATATTATCCACTGTTTCGACTTTCTTAAGTCATCATCAGTGTAGTTAGTGACAATTGGTGAGTTTAATAATAGCGAGTGCTGCGATGTAGGCAAAGATTATTGTGAAGTAGGTTCGCCTACTTCACAACACTCTTTGCCTACATCTTTACCTATGACGTGTGTGTGTGTATGTGTGCTTATATACATTTTCTCTATTTTGTTGCTCTAAGTAACTTTGACCTTTCCTTTGAATATCGTTGGCGTGGAGAAGGGAGACGTGCAGCATCGGCAACCGACAATATCTCATAAAATGCTGCCCAGGCCTGAAAAACCCTGTAGAGGACACTCCAGTGCCGACTCACCGGGACGGCAAAACACGGGAAGCTACAGTCTACTGATGGGAGGATTCTGAAAGTCCTTCTCTATGGGAAACTGGCCACTGGTAAGAGGGCATGAGTAGGGCCTCATCTGCGCTTCAAGGACGTCTGCAGAAGTGACATGAAGGCGATGGATATGGAAATCGAGAAGTGGGAAATCGTCAACAACCATGGCTCACGCTTAGGCCGAGGCATAATGTTTGGGCGCAGATCCATGGTCTCTGAAAACCGACGGATGTCACACATAAGTAACTTTAATTCGTTTACCACCCCTTTTTTATTTGATTTGCCAGCTGTTTCACTTTACCTCTCTTGCCTCGATATGTACTATGTGTGTTAGATTCTCCAAGCGTTCTTTCCTCATTACGTATCTTTTATTATTTTCTCTTTGTTACTCTTGTAACCTGGAAATAAAGGAAACGGAAGCAGCGTTTCAGCCATTGTTCAGACACGGATGTACCATGTCGGCCATATAGTTATGTGTGAATAAAAAGCAGGAGTCACCATCAGAGAAGTAAACAGACTAAACTGTGATGTCGTTATTATTACGGACCACCATACCAAGATGTGACAGTTACAATAAGAAATAATAATATTCAAAATATTTGGCGAGGGCAATAGTTAACAAAGTACTTTTGTATATCGTAATTATTCTAAATGCCTTTTCTAGTCTAGATAATTCATGTAACATGTGAATCACGCTAGGAAGTGTCAGAAGTCTGAATCGAATTTAATATCAGCAAGATCCTTTGTTCGATGAGGAGTGGATCAGGAAATTTACAGGAAGTTATATAAGCGCCCCGCCCGAAAAAGGAAAACCACAGTATCTCATGTCTCCACGAGAAGATTAACAATGGTCAAAGAAAGTCCACAAAACAACACACCCTCACGCCTAAACCTTTCAAAAAACGATACACTGACGTGCCAAAAGTCGCAACGTAGAAGGATGTAGATGTAAAGGTATATGGTACTAAAGAGCCTTGTCGTCACTGAAATGCCTAAACCCGTATTAGTTGTGCGCTGAAATCCGTTGAGACAGCATGATAACTGATTCGGCTCATGGTAAAGTGACGTGAATTGTCCAAGATCGAACGGGATATGCGTACCAGATGGATGGTAACTACATTTTTGAAAATGTGGAAACATATGAGATATGTGTACTGAAAATGTCCGACAGAAGGTAATGAACAAAGTGACTTTAATGATTATAACCAGAGGCGTCGTTCGGGCTAGAATTGTTCTACGGCAACAAACGACACTGGTTCAGATGACATCCACATTCAATGCAGGAGGTATCCTTAAGTATTTTTAGCTGTTCAATTCATAATCCTTTAACCTCTATAGGAAATGGGAGCTAAAGAACCACTAGCAGATTAATGCACCATGCTATCGGTCCCAAGTTTCGCAGAATTGGTTTGCGGAACATCTCCGACGGGCATTTATGGTACGTGGTGAAGCCGTCTATTTGCGCGCAGGATCAAGCACTTAGAAATATAAAGAAACTGTGGACAACTATCAACATGGCGTGGCTCAAGATCTGTCCAGAGGTCTCCTATTTATGGAGTCGATCTTGCACTTCGCCGGACAATAAATCCTATCCAATATTTGCTACTTAATATTTGACTTTGGGCACGGTAATGTATATTAAAAAAATAATTTATCAAAATGCCTAATCGTATAGACGTGTTTTTATGGTGAGAAAAGTTTTCGACCTTTTTACTAATTTAAGACAATTAAAATGATATTGTCAAATACAATACGATAAACATTCAGAACTTTTATAACATTCTAATAACTTTTTGAATCATTGTTTGGATAATGCCATATTGCAAGAATACATATTTTAATATATTTGGCCTGTTTATGTTGACATTCTGCACTACTTCAAATAAAAGCTTAGAAACCCCATTCAATACTGGAAAAAGCTACTGAATTTGAGAAACCTATTTTCCTGAAAAATTGATTTAAGAGAAAGATTTTATGAATTTCAAAGGATAGTAGTACTGGCCGCTCGGTCAACGAATTCCGAATGTTTCCTTATAAGGAAACGCATATCATCATTACCATTAGAGGTGAAGATAAAAGATACTACACTTTGATCCCAATCCGATGGTCATGGAGTGAAGAAAAACGTAGCCCGAGTAGCACTGGATTCTCGGTCAATGAATGCCGAAAGTTTCCTTATAAGAAAATGAATAATATCACAATTACCACTAGAGGTGGCGAGAACAGATACTACACTTTGTTCCTAATAAGATGGCCATGAAGTGAAGAAAAACGTAACCCGAGTAGCACTGGATTCTCGGTCAATGAATGCTGACTAAAATTGCACTTACAGTTTTTATTTGGTTAGTTTTCTTAATTTGTTGACAAATCAACACTTGATGGGTTATTTAATGTAGAATATCAGTTTTATCGGACCAAAAAGAATAATGTACTAATAGCTTGGTTGACATAAGTCTAATTTACACTAGAGTCAAATACGTAAATATAAAGAAGGGTGTATAGCCGAGTCAGCAAGTATCCACCCGGAGTTAACTTCTTTGGGGGCGGAGTCGTACACTTCTGCGTGTAAGTGACAATAAAAATATAATACAAAGCGAAACAAAGATATTCGTGAGAAATAAAAATCAGTAGCTACTAAAAGAAATTGCTTAAGTGAAGTTGGAAAGGTTAATTTAACGACAGGTTATTTTTAGTTTCATATAGATACCCCCAAAGATTCGCTAAAAAAATGAGCATACAAGATTAAAAATATCCCAAATTTAATAGAAAACTAAGTTTTATCGTCAAAATCTTTGTTATTATTATTAAGAGAAAAAGCCAAATGATTTTTTGATTATTAAATTATATTTTTTATCCTTCGAAATTTTGGTTAAAAATTTTGCGATAAAAAACGCTCGGATTTTTTCTTGCAAAAATCAAATAATTGCCGGATTTTAATGAAACTTTCAGAATTTATTCACAAATTAATTAAATTATTTTTAGAAATGTTTCTTTTTTAGAAAATCTTGGTAAAAACGTTTGTTTTCTTTTTTTTCTGTTACCCCCACTTACTTAATTTTATGAAATTTCGAGAAATTCATTTTTGTACGGCTTAATTTTTAATTTAGTTATACGAGGACTACTTTTTTTTTGTAAGGCAAGATCCCCAATTACAGATTATCTGCTCTGAATCGTAAAATAAAAGATGCAATAAAACTAAGACATGATTTAATTAGATAAGTTTTTAATTGCTTTTATGAATAAAATATATTGTGGAGACTATTGTCTTAAGAAAAATTTTCAATGAATTTTTACAAGAATTGTTTTTATTTTTTAAAACTTTTAATTATAGTAATTTATAAAGTTTTAAATCTTTTAAAATTACGTACTAATTTGTAGAGGATAACTGATGATGTTATTAAATAAAAACTATATTTACCAATCACAAATGGAAAAGTTTACTACCATTCAGCTTCCTCACTATTTTAAAATGAATTTTTTGTGTATGTATAAACGTTCCCTTTTTTGTAAATGCGGGGGTCCATACACCTCATTATCAAAAAATAAGAGCGGTAACTATAATAAATTTTAAATTTATTCCTAAGTTTCTGACATTTTCTCAACTAGCGTCTTCGTAGGTAAAACTATAATGCTAAAATTCAATAAAATATTAGAATGTTTAGAATATTTCAACTTTTTTAAGATACTGGGTAATTAAAAATATATAAAAAATGCCGCTCACGTTGTATTCGTCATATAATTTCTGCCTTGCCTAAATCTCGCAATCGCCAGGTTATCGATCCCTGTGTCACCGTGATAAAAAAAAAATGTTGTTTTTTTTTGTGATATTATAAACTGAAAGTAAGTAATATTTGTTTTAATTCAAATTAATTAAACTTTCAGTTAGTTAACCATTCTCAAATAAAATTTCAGAAAAGTATATGTTATTTTTTAAAGGTTTTTCAATAAAAGGAATTATGTTGTGTTGACTGATTTGTTAATATGGGCGATTTTAACGCTTTAAAATAAAGTCATTCCAGTCAATTTAAATTCAGTTTGAAATGCAACAAAGTTTTTTTGCTTATTGGAAATATTTAATTTAATCTATTAACTTGAAATTTAAACTAAAATAAAAGCTTCAAGAAAGATTTTTCATTTTTAAATAGAATTATAAACCTTAGGTGTCGCTTTTTTTTTTTTTTTTTTTTTTTTTGGAGGTACCTAGTTGTTTAGGACAAAAAATCAGAATGAAATAACACTTCGAGTAAAATAAGGGTAGGTATAAAATCGGGCTTATACCTGCATGTATCGAATATAAATAGTGTAATTTTATTCATTTTTATTAAGAAACTGGATTTAATCTGGAAATCTGATCTACCAGGCAACCACAAACGAAGATTCTTTCGTGTCTCTGTGGAAGCTGTTTTAATGTATGGTGCCACTGCCTGGGCTCTAACTAAAGCTCTAAACAAAGATGGAATCTACATTTGGATGCTGAGAGCTTATACTTAACATCTCTTGGAGACATCATCTAACTAAATCGTAACTCTATGGACATATCCCGAACTCGCTTTACAGGACAGTACTGGCGAGCAACACAAGAAATTGCGAGTGATTTACTGCTCTGGACACCAAGCCAGGGCGCAAGACAAACCGTCAAGCAATCAACTACATCGACCAACTATGTAATGACACCGAATGCCATCCAAATGAGCTTTCGACCCGGATGCAGGACCGTGATGGATGGTGTGATGGTTGATTGGTTGGTTGATTTTGTTTAGCGGCATATCAACATCTCTATGGGTTTTTAATGTCAAAATCTAAATAATTTAAACACAATTTTATGTCTTCAACTAAATATATCTTGAACGCAATAGTATGCCTTCAACTGCAGATAAATTATATTGCTGGTTATTTTTCTTTAAAAATGTGTATTGTTGCTCATTTTTTTTATATAAAAATGTATTGCTGGTATTTTTACTATTAATATTTTATTATAAAAATGTATTTTTATACTTTCATAGTGTTTTGTTTTTGTTTGGGAGTTCACTATTTTCCCATAGCTGGGACCCTAACAGGTGCTACCACCTTAAGTCAGGGCAAACCTGGGGACAACAGTAATTAAGACGTGGTTCTACGCTCCTCAAAACCTCCCGATCAGAGGCCTTGCTACTGGATGTAGTTTATCGTCATACCCAGGACTGTGGCGTGATAGACTCATGAACGTCCGAGCTAGCTCTACCTAGTAATAATATAAAAAATATAGTGTAAATTATTACTAAAGGTCTGTAAGCAATTTCTTTTTCAATTCCACGTTTTTATGTTGTATTTATCATTATTTTGGGTTTTGCTAATTCTTAAAATTATTCTAAATGTTTCTTTTACTATAAAAACTGGCACTAGTCCTTGAAATTTTTGGTACAGTTTTTTTTTTATCTAGATTGAAAACCCTGTTCATGGAATCTTTTAACCACTGTCCATTTAGACATTCAACTGTTTTTTTGACGGTTTTAAATTTCATGGCTAGTTGAGGGAGATCTGTGAGATGAGGGCCGGTGCCACTTTGTCCAGTATGTCAGAGACAAAGACTGGTTTTCTCAAGTGATCATTAGTGGAAAAAAAACAGATTTCAATTGGTCAGCTCTTGAAATATGTCTTAGAAGATCCAGTGACAAATATCATCCCAAATATCTGTCTTCGACTGTCAAACATGGAAGGAGAGACATATGGAATACTTTCTCAGTCAAGGGAGCTTTAGAGTTAATTAGGTGTGAAAAAAAAACACTTTAAATGTTGCAAAAGACCAGGTCATTCTGTGTTTTGAATAGCTTCCCACTGGTTAGGGATTTCTTTGAAAATGTCTTTTTGTTGGACAATGTTCAAATAGAACATGGCAGCAAAGATAAAACAATTTTGAAAGCATGGAATCGTTCAAATTTCTGGAAATGAAGAGAATTGAGAATATTTGAACTTTTATACAATCTAAATTAACGAGCAGAGATTTCTTTTTTCAATCACGGTTTATGGAATGCCAAGAACAGTCTGATTCTCGCAAACATCCCTGCTGAAAAATGGTGAAGTCAAAAGTTATTTTCGTATCACAGGCGCTGCTCAAATTGTAGTTACTACTTCGTAATACGTACACACATACACATACAAACATACACACACGTACATATGTGTGTAAATGCTGTATGAATATATATGTGTGCAGGTGTATACGAATACGAGATATATATGTATATGTTTGTGTGAATAAAGAAAAAAAGAAAACTTATCTTTGTTGATACGTTTCGTCCTCTTAAACACTACGGCAGATTAATTTTTCCCGCCCTGAAATATAAATTTGCTGCAATTAGTCATGAAAGAAAATCATTAATCTTATTCGGAGATAGAACTGAAAGTTTATTAGTTTATTTACTTCTTCTTCTACGTGCAGTGTCCAGGACGTAGGCGATCATGGCTCTCCACAATTTCCTCTCCTTTGTAAATTATTTCTTAATATTTTTTTAATATTTTTGTTATCTCCCTGTTGGGCCATTCATTTACTCAAACACACTAGATAGGTTATGCGTTGTTTTCCTCTGACCCCTCTTGCCTTTAATCTGTCCTGTGAGTATCAAATTTTCCAAGCTCTCTTTCCTCATTATGCGTCCGAGAAATTTCAACTGTCTCTTTCTGGTGTTAACTATGTGTCGTTTTTGTTGCTCTTGTCTCTAAAACTTCATCGTTATTCACATGTTCAGTCCATGGTATTCTCAGCATGCTTCTGTATAACCACATTTCTGTTGCTCAAGTCTCTTCTTCATCTGTGAAGAGTGTCTGGTTACTAAAGTCTAATTTCCTCACTAGCTAAATAGTATAGCACGTCAGGCCAAATGACGGTCCCATGTAGGATAGGTTCGATTCCTGTCAGAGGACAAATATTTTCTACGTAATTTCTCGGGCATTCAAGTCGGTAAATGTAATTAATACTATTTATTATAAACAGAGCATTTACTTAAATAATTGTATCTATAAAAATAATGTATAAACAGAAAAAATATATAATTGTCAGACTTAGTCTATTTTCCAATATATATATATATATATATATATATATATATATATATATATATATATATGGCGCGATGGATAAATTGTTGTCTAAATTACGTAAAAATGAAAATAACAGTGACAACTCATTTTAACAGATATGTTTACCAAAATTACACACGCGTATCTTGAAATACTAAAAAGTGTAAATTTATTCAATAAAATCGCGATTGGCTTCAACCAGACGACTTCGGAATCACCTGAAATTCTTCTGGGCGGTCTCTTTGTTTAATTGCAGCCATAATCCTTGCCTTCAATTTTTTTTTTAATTCGTTGCAAAAAGTTTCGCTAAGTATAAGTTTGATAATTGATGTATATATGCGCGCGCGTATGTGTGTGTGTGTGTGTGTGTGTGTGTGTGTGTGTGTGTGTGTGCGTGCGTGCGTGCGTGCGTGAATAGTACCAGCTTTAAACTTAGCTACTTTAGAAGAAAAGTAGTTCTTTTCAGGACATTGATAAACTTCTCAATAAAAGATCTGAACTTATTTCCAACGACAGACACGAAAACAAATACTTACTATGCTATTTACAACCACATCATGACAGAAAAGACTAAATAAAATCTCTAATTTAAATCTAATAAACTTTATTCCAAACACCAACATTTAGAAATAAAAAAGAAAAAAATATACGAAGCAAATAAGTCAAAGTGAAATATATACATGAAAAATAATCAATAAAATATATGTGTGAGTGTGTGTGCACGCACGTGCGCGTGTGTACAGAAACAATCAAGAACTCATGGCTATACAAGAATTAAAGCATAGAACTGAGAATAATCTGGTTCCTTCTTCCTCCACTTCCCTTCAACACCAAGTGACCTATATACATAACCTGCTAAAGAGCAGTGGCACTTACTCCGAAGATCACATTAAGACGTGAATCCTGACAGTATATTTCTCTCCTTCTTTCTTTTTCTTTCCAACCCTATTCCGCCGTTGGGGGTCATGTGGTGGGGTATGGGTTTGGGGGGTTGCGTTTAATCTCGTCCCTCCTCCTCGACCTTACCGCCGTGGGTGGCCCTACAGGAGTTGGAACTACAGACGTCTTTGCTCTTGGGATCACTCGGGCATGTAAGTCCTCTACCATGACAAGGAACTACCATATATATTTTTTTGCTGGATGTCGGAGGGAACAGTTCATTATCAAATGTATCATTTTGACTTATTACTTTTAATGACAATGATAGAAACGAATCAATAAGAAAAGAATAAAAGTAAAAATTATATATATATATATATATATATATATATATATATATATATATATATATATGAAAACATTGTTGTTGCTAAAAATAAAATATTTGAGAGATAAATAATAAAAAAGAAAATCACTACTGAACCAATCGTAAAATAAATAGTTAAACGAAAAAAAGTTACGACTCGAAACGCTTTTTCCTACAAACTTGAATATATATATATATATATATATATATATAACATTTACAGGCCTGAATCTTCGAGAAATTTCGTAAAATATGCGTACTCCAACAGAAATCGAACCTGTGTTCTATATGGAACCGTCATTTGATCTGACGTGCTATACCACTCAGCTATAGAGAAGCGTTAAGGTACATTTCGTGAGCAGATATGATCGTTCGGAAGAGTTCGTTGACGATTTGTGGTTTAAATCAGTAATTTGGGCTTTGCTAACCAGACGCGTCTCTATAGCTGAATAGTATAGCACGTCAGATCAGTTGACCGTTCCGTATAGCACACCGGTTCGATTCCTGTTGGAATTTCTCAAGCATTCAAGCCGGTAAATGGAATTAATACTGTTTATTTAAAAAAAAACAAAAAAAAACAAAGCATTTACTTAAATAAATTTTATCTATATACATATTTATAAAGCGTATAAACAGAAAATATATTAAATAATTGTCGGATTTAATCCATTTCCTAATATATATACACATATATATGTGTGTGTGTCTGTGCGCGCGCGCACGTGTGTGTGTACAAATTTCAGATGGAGTATATCTGTAAAAAAGACAATATGAATAAAGAGAAAAACAAAACTTAGTCACTGCGTTTCATTCTCTGTTTGATTTATTAGGACAAATGCAATCATTTTATTTTGTAGAAAACAATTATTTATGTACAACCTCTTATTTTCCTTTTGTCTTTATTCATATATATATATATATATATATATATATATTACATGAACATGCTATCTTTAAAATGAAAGATGGCAGATAATCTATACAGTTTTATTTTGCAGTGTGATTGATTTGTTTTTACGGCTTATCAACCTTTTGTAGGTTATTTAAAGCCAGAAATTATTTTTACAATGCAAGAATTTGGTGGGGGGTTAACGGTTTGCTGGTACAAGTCATACTTATTAACCCATAGCTGGAGGGAGAAAAGATGAATTCATAACTTTCCAAAGACCAATTGCGTGTACGTGTTTATAATGAATCCGACTAGAATAGGAAGACGACTTTCCGATTTGCAATTCCAAGCCGTTATCCATTACACCACACGCATATCCAAGATTACAGCACCTGATATTCCCATGTAATTACTGACCAGGCTTAACTTCGGTACGAGAACCGTTGTTTCAACGTGATATGGCCGTAAGGCCTTTCGTGGTGTGTTTTCAATGTTCATGACGTTATAAATGTTCGAAAGACACACATAAATTAAGGATATTGTTAAAAAACAATCTGAAAACTCTTAGTATTGATGTTGTGAGCTAGAAGACTGTCAGAAAATCAATCTGTGTTACAGTAGAAGGTAAATGATGGTCGTAAGGCGTTCGAAGAAAGAGAATTGATCATGCAATGTTGAAATGGGATCTTAGAAAGCATGACCTCAATCGCAGATAATCTTCAGCTTGAACATACTTGTGACATTTGTTGTAAGGTCTTCTTATCCAAACCAGGATTTGTTAGACATTTAAGATCTCATGACAGTAAACAATTCCAAACAGGCTGCGTTGACAACCATTCAGATTTTTGACAAAGTATGTGGGTCAGTATCAGATCGGAATAGTCAAATGAGGATGTATAGGAACCAGATAAACTCGAAGACTATATACGTCTTTAGTCTGCTATATATGCAGGAAAGCTCAAACAGTCGTTTAGAACATCTTAAGCGCTCACGACTGCTCAATCTGAAATTAAAGAGAAATGATTAACACACACATACACACACGCATATCCTCTCTTTCATTCTCTTTCTTATATATATATATATATATATATATATATATATATATATATATATATATATATATACAAACACACACATACACAGGTCTGGAGTAATGGTTCTTGCGGCTCGGATTGAGAAATGGGAGAGAGAAGGGAGATCACCGCCTTCTGTGGGATCAGGTTGAAATCATAGACAAAGAACACCATTGGAAAATTCGTAAACGTAAGGAATCAGCACATATGCTAGGCCACAGAAATCTCCTGAGCCGACCAAGCATAGAAATGAATACAATATGGGAACCAGTAATACGGAGTGCCAGAGAAAAGCGATAATAACAACAAAAATTGCAATATGAGCTCTAGTAAAAACATTAAATGATAACAGCAAAAATTGCAATGTGAGCATTGGTAAAATAGGTTGCTGAAGACATTAGGTTGATAATACCCAGAAATTCATACACAATGACACTCAAGGTTTATAATACTCAGAAATTCATACTCAAGGACACATCGCGCAATGAATAAATGCGTTAGTTAGATCCAATGACAGGGCCCAAAAAGTGTGAGTTCAATACCCGGTTAAGGCAGTGGAGAAGTTGGAGAGGGCAATTAACAGGAGATAACTGATAACTGACGACCATTAAAACATGGCATGTGGAACTAGAACAGTCTACCTCAGTGAGCGAAATAAAGGGTTAAGTTCGACATTCCAACCACCTGAAGATATATATATTGTGCATATTTCGGCAGCAATTTTTCATTAATGCATGTTTTATTAAATAATATAGACACGTTTTTTCTATTTATTTTAAGTAAGTTCCTTTCATATTGTCTGATAAGCTTAATCACATTATCGTTGAAAGACGAAAGGAAATCACCATATTGATACATGTTTAAATCCAATTTAAGCTATCATTATTGTTTCGTCCGTTTATTGGTTGATATATTGAAAAGTAATTGCCATCTTTGATAATGGCTTATGTAAGCCGAAAGCTTAGATTGGATTTAAACATGTATCAGTATGGTGATTATATATATAGATATAGATATATATATACCACCCCTCTTCTTCCTCCGAAAACCCTAAGTACATCTCTTTTCTCTTTACTTCCCCCTTTTTTCTTTTTCCCTTTTCTTTCTCCTTTTCCCACATCATTTCCGTTGAGTTGACTGATTAAATAGGTCAATGTCTGATCCTTACCCCCTTCTTCCTCATATTAAGTATTATAATAAAAAGAAATTTTAAAACTCTCCCTTCCCTCTCTTAACTCGACCATGTCTCTCACACCATTCCTAACCACCTTCTATGTCAACTTATATAAGCTTAATACTGCCCATCAAAAGTGTAAATTTTAATTTCATTTTTCGTTTCACCTTTTGAAAGTGATGTCTGAAGAACCAGGGGAAAATAAAAGTCTCTGGTGAAATAAATTATTTCACTGGAGCCTTAAAGTGGTCTGTTTTTTCTTTAAATTATATATATATATATATATATATATATATATATATATATATATATATATATATATATATATATTGTGTATTTAGGCAGCAATCCTTCATTTATGCATGTTTCATTAAAAACGACAAACAAGGTACTACGATTAAGCTTTTTATTAAATTTTTCTTGTGTTCAAACAAGGGCTTTTATTTTGGACACAGGGTGCGTAGAAACTGTCCAAATGTCGTATAATTCCGAGCGCTTTCGGCTATACTTTTAGCCATTATCAAGGATGATTTTATTTTTTCAGTTTAATTGAGTGTGTGCGTTATGTGTATGTTTTTAGTGTTATTGAGATGTTTTATTTTCCGAACACGGTTAGCACATCGTGGCCTTGTTCGTAGTTAATATTGTTAAGTGTTGGCTTTTTCTTTTTTATTATTACGGCTTCCATTATTTTTAATCTTTTTTTTTTACAGGTCGATGAGGTTATTATGTTTGTGTTTTCTATTAGAATGTTTCGAATGTAGTCTGGTATGTTTCTGTGTGTTTAAATGGGTTTTAATAAAGCTATGATCAGATTGGTGTAACATAAGGCCTCTGTCATTTTTAATGAAACATGAATATATATATATATATATATATATATATATATATATATATATATATATATATACAGAGAGGAGGGGGGGAGGGAGAGAAGAGATATATAATGTGAACATAGGAAGCAAAACTACATAGTAACTGGAAGTTTTACGCTTAAATTTGATATAAGGTCTGAAGATCGCATTAATGCATGAAACTGACAGTCACCATACAGTGTTGATTCCTACGTTCGCACTGTCTATACCTATAAACCCCCAGTCTCCAATATTGTGCACTTTTCTCCTAAAAATATACCGTTACTTTAGCAGTATATTTGAAGTTAAAAGTTATTGAACCACATGATTGACACGATATAATTACAGACAAAAATTGTGTTGCATATTTTTTATTGAATGTTGATACATATTTTAAGACTTCTATTGCCTTCATCAACAAATGATTTATATTGAATTAATTATGAAGTCAAATGCTACAGTCCAATGCAGACTTGAAACGGACAATCATTCAAAATTCTCATAAGAAGATAATTCGGTAATTTAAAATGCTTAAAATGAGGAGAAGAAAAGAGAAAAACTGAGTAAGGTTTAGCGCTCCCTACGGTTGTTACGATCCGACAAAATTAGTTTTACATCCCAAGACTGTCATATAGGGTTTAACTTGTTTACTTAAATAAGGCTCCCTTTTAGCTTTCTAAAATCCTTCTTTAATAGCCAATTTGTATGGTTCGTCCGCCCTGACGATGACAGAGAATCAATTAAAATCTCATTTTTCTTTACAGTGATCGTTATTTGGCAAATGTGTGAAAATGAAGGAATTTTTTTTTCACGCTTTTTCTTCTTCTCTGTCTAACAATTTTGAATAATAATAATAATAATAATAATAATAATAATAATAATAATAATAATAATAATAATAATCTTCTTTGTAGGACTTTCAACTGATTATTCATTCTAAGTCTGTATATTGTATTAGGTTGGTGCAAAATAATGACGTAATAATGTCGTTTTTTGACGTTATAAAATACGTCAAAAAACGACATTATTACGTCATTATTTTTGCACACACCTAATACATGGTGTCCCCAAAATCTGGACACATAGGCATATTTAGGGATACACTGAACTTTGCATTTAAACTTAGAAACTGAATCAATTTACTTTTTGCAATAAAAACTGTCGGTCAAAAGACCAGGTCTCATTCCCTGTATTTAAAAAAAAATCGCCTAAAAAATGAAGTTGGCGTGACTTTTTCAAAACCAATTTACTAGTTCACTTTAGTTGAGAGAGACTTTCTCTTCCTGACGAATTTTATTATATATTCAATAAAATTAAGAATAATATAGTTACCTTCACAGAAACTTGATAGCTAAGGTTTAAAATAATTTTTTTAAATGAAAACTAAAGCTTTTATTTTAGTTTTAACTAGCAGTATAACCCGCCTTCGACCGGGTGTTTCATTACTGGGAATTTTTGCCGCTCACTTGGAGCAGTTTAAGTTCAAAGTCAGCCCACCAGAAAATCAATATTTTTAACAACAATTGGGTCCAACAGAGGCACATCCCCAAATGAGGCAGTTAACAATTTAAATGGAGGGATGGCCCTGAAAAGGACCGTTTTTTGAATTTTCAATCTTGCAAGGAAGGAACCTCTTCCATGGAGAGTCATAATAATAATATACGATAATTTTTATTTATAATAAATTTTTTTTTTATAATTCTAATAATCTTTTGCGTTAGGTTTCAAATCTGTAAATTGATTGTACGCTGTTTTATACAGACATTAAATTTTGCCTTTGATTTTTGCGCAAAGTGTAAAAAATCAGTTTTTTTCGATTTTTCACCTACAAGGTTGTAATTTTTCCAACCAATTTGAACTCAAAACTAACACTGAAGAATTATCTATCAAACAAAAAAATACTCATTCAAATCGGATGAAAACTGTGACAACGCATATACAACATCCTATCACACTCACATACATACACACACATTTTGAGGATTATAGATATATAGAATCCCAACTAATAGATTAAATTTAATATTTCCAATAAACAAAATACTTTACTGTATTTAAAAACTAATTTAAATTAATTGGAAGGAGTTTTCGTTTTGAAATTGCTAAAATCACTGATTTTTGCGACATTTTAGTCATCCGTCTTCACGATGTACGTTTATTAAAACATCTTTGAAAAATAAAATATTCTTCTTTTTCTGAAACTTTATTTGGGGATTATTAACTCATTTAAAGTTTCATTAATCTGATTTTAAAACAAAAGTTTCTTATTTTAAGTTAAAAATATCGTATAAATGCATTTGTTTAACTCGGCTATAACTGTCTGTTTAAAATATTGACAGACAAAAGTTTATCACATTTTTTCCACAGTGGATATATCTGTAAAAATTACTTAAGGAATATAACGTCAACGCCATTTTTATATAATTTTCAACTACCCAGTAACCTTTAAAATTTACGAAAACATTCTCTGTAATCTAATGTTTGATTGAATTTTAGGTACTTTGGTTTTAAATTTACTATAGTTAACGCTCTTATTTTCTGATAATGTCGTGTATGGACAACCGTATTTGCAGAAATCGGCACAATTATACACAAACAAAAAAATTCAAAATTCTTTTTAGAGTATTGGGGGGTTCTAAATTGTAATAAGCTTATCTATTTATGATTAGTAAATATAGTTTTTATTTAATAACAATATCACTTAACCGGGAATATTAACATAGAATTTTGAAAGATTTAAAACTTTATAAATTATTATAATTAAAATGTTTTAAAAAATGAAAACAATTCTTGTAAAAAATCATAATTCATCGAATTTTTTTTGTTTGTTTAGACTATAGTGTCCATAATTGATCTTATTCATAAAAGCAATAAAAAAAATTTTCTAATTGAATTATGTCTTAGTTTCATTTCATTTTTTTATTTTACGATTAAGAGCAAATCTTTGGTACCTGGGGGTCCTATTTTACAAAATAAAATGATTTAGATTCACCAAAGAGTTCTACTTTTAACTAATATAGATATTAAGCTGGTCAAAATTTAATTTCTCTACATAAAATAAAATTTATATAAGTTTTAATTTCTTTAAATAAAATTTTCTCTTCATAAAATAAAAGGTGGAAACGGGTAACAGATGTAAAAAATATTCTCATTAAGATTTTCTAAAAGAAAACGTTTTTAAAATAACTTCATTCATTTGTGAATAAATTTTGAAAGTTTAATTAAATTCCGAAAGATATTTTATTTTTCCAAGAATTTCCAAATCAATGTTTTTCACTGCAAAAAAAGAAGTTAAGATTTCCTATAGTGATCTTTGGCCATCGCGCTGACGCAAAAAAAAAAAAAAAAAAAAAGATATTTAACCAAAATTTCGAACGTTCTAAAAATGTTCAAAAATATAATTTAATAATTAAAAAATCCTTTGGTCATTATTTCTAATAATAACATAAACATTTTGACGATAAAATTTTGTTTTATTAAGTTTAGGGCATTTTTTCATCATGGTATGCTAATTCTTTAGCGAATCAGTGGAGTTACCTATAATAACAACTAGAAAGGCCTGTGACAATTTCACGGTTTTCCTATTTTAATTTCCTGATGAATCTTAATTCTTAAGTTACTGATTGAATAAGATCATGGCGAGTTCTATGACAATAAAATATCCGTAGAAATTCCACTATCATATCGTTAAATATTTGATTTTAATAACTTTAACATAATATAGAAATGGCAATCACAAATATGAATGCTGGTCGTTATTTTAAGAAGTGGGTACAAATGAAAAGATTTGAAATTGACAACTTTTTCGATTTCACTGAAACAGCCGTTAAACACTTTTATCTTCCCTTCTTTCTTTCATTCATTCATTCATTTTCTCACTGAAACCAAGTAGCGTACGTATTTTGTTTTTCTACGCAATCAAAACGGAATAGTCCTTCATTTATGAGGTACTGACAGGAGACGTTAAAAACTTCTTTCTTTATTTTTTTTATTCCTTTCTTTTCTCATTGAAACCAAGTGGTGCCTTTTCCTCTCTTTCCACCCATTCAAAACGGAATAGTTCATTATTTATGAGGTACTGGCAGCATGTAATGGTCGTACGAAGTAACAAAGAGCAGAAGACTCACAATTTTATTATTATTATTATTATTATTATTAGAAGAAGAAGAAGAAGAAGAAAAAGAAGAAGAAGAAGAAGAAAAATGAATGAATTAATGAATGAATGAATGAAATGAGCCCATTACTACATAAAGATTAATTAAAACTGATTTTTAAAAAGTGATTTTAGTGTTGGTGGACTTAAAATTTTAGGTATACTAAATCAATTAGTGCATGACATCTAAGTTTTTTTTAGGGAGTTTCAGTTTAGTAGAAGTTAATTAAACCAAAGAAAGCATGTAACTTAGTAATTATTAAATCCAGAGGATGGCCCCAAACATTTCGCCCATATATATATATATATATATATATATATATATATATATATATATATATATATATCCAAGTGTAAGGTAGGTTAATTCAATGTCCAAAGATTATATTTTTAAAAAGTGCTCAATATAGAGTAGAGTTTAATAATATTTATTAACAATTATAATAATAAAAATATGTTATAAACCGCTACATAAATGCAATCATGTTTCAGCATTATATGTGTTTCTTCAGTCGGTGGTGGTTTTACACACGCACATACACACACACACACACACACACACACACATATATATATATATATATATATATATATATATATATATATATATATATATATATGAGTGGTATCAAATATATAATTGGTTGGTATTTTCATATTGTTATGCGACTAATGTTTAAATTTTGATATTTCACGTTCAACTACATAAAATTATTAACTGACTCAAGCCCACACACACAGACATAGATATGTGTGTGTGTGTACGTATATATATGTGTGTGTGTGTAGATAGATAGATAGATAGATAGATAGATAGCCCCCCTCATCAAATAGACATATATATTCACATAGATGCTGAATAAGTGGGAATATGTATTTTGTACACATAACCAGTATACATGACAGTGTATGAATATATGAACACACAATATAAATATATATGTATGTGCGTATATATAAGTTAGTTTATGTGTGTGAGTTTGTAACAAAGTCCTCTTCATTCATTATCTGAAATATCATAGAACTGTTGATGCCAATAATTCTTTTTTATTATTTTTACCTTTATGAACCAAATGTCATATCGCATAAGAAACTCCTTATCTCTCTAACAGTAGAAATGACATTAGGAATTTTTTTTCTTCAAAACGAACTCTATTTTTTTTTTCTTTCATTGCAGGTACAGCTGTTTGAAACGTAGTTCCGTTATGGCGTCAGCATCTGTTATTGTTTTATAGTTCCTACAAGCCGAAAATGACCGACTGTCGCCTGCTTCTTGCAAATTGCAAGCAACTGGCGCGACCGGCAGACGCTCATTTTTATGCTTTCTCCTTTCAAATTACAACGCAGGGACCGAAGGTTTTTCACGAATAATAGGCTTTATCGTTTTGACGACTTACTTTCAAGACTGATCCATTTGTCAGGTGTATCGTATTACTGCCTAAGTTTATAGTTTAGCGGATATGATTACTCGGTATTGCCCAGGATAAATAATTACTTTGATCATCATTAACTTTTGTTTGTAAATTTCATTTTCTTGACTCGAATTTAACTTTGAAGTTTGACAGGCTGAATTATATTACAGAACGGGTAGTAATGAAAAAAAATCACAATTTTCTTCTCGAAATTGCTCTTCTCATTGGTAAAAAAAAAAAAAACGTCAGAATGGCCCAGTGGATAAAAGCGTTGGTTGGATCCAGTGATTTGACCCAAAGAGCTGGGAGTTCAGTACCTGGCTACTGCAGTGGTGAAGAAGAAAACTTGTAGAGTTGAGGTAAAGGGAGATAACTGAGACATCCAGAAGTGGCATGGCAAGTGGAACTAGAACTGTCTACTCTGGGTGGACGAAATAAAGGATTCAGTTCGAAATTCCAGTCACCTGAAGAAAGCCGTAGCGTACAACAACCGAAGCGTTGTGAATATGGGAACCAAAATGAGGACAACATGAGATAATGATATACATATATTTTTTATATATCAAGAACAATATTGTATGACAAAGTGAAAAAATGTTTAACTGTGACCTGTTCCAGCATTCAGGACTTCATCGGATTAAACTCGTTATGTTGGTACGACTACACATGCGAACAAACGAGAGGTGCTGGTAATTTTAGATTTTTTTTATATATATATATCTAGCCAATTTCATTTAGAGCCTTTTTCTTTCCATCAGTTTTGTTAGTAGATGTCCCTACATTGTGATAAGAGAAGATC
>CAHIKZ030000036.1:2065000-2090000 GCA_903632075.3 Acanthosepion pharaonis
TTCTCGATCCCGATATCCTCGAAGGCTGGCAAGAATATTATGATCCAATTTGGTCCTGCCACTTCATTCCTGTTTATCTCTGCCAGTGCCGATCTTACCTCAATTTAGGTCCTTCCATGTTTTATGAATTGTATCCTTCTCTCTGTCGTCTATTTTTTTTTTTTTTTATTATTGAAAGAGTTCTTTTTTAGATTTTATGCAACTCATCGAGGAGTTCTGTTATGCTCTGTTCTGTTATTTCTTTTATTATTTTATGTAAGCCTGAATTGTTTGTATTACTCAGTTTACTATATATATTTTTGCTTAATATTCTATATTCTGTGCCATTCCTCGGTATTGTTTGCTATTTTTTCTCCATCAGCTCAAGAATGTCAATTAACATCCATTTCTTTTTGTTTTTTCTTTTTTCTCTTTACTTGGGAGGATCTCGTTCGCTTAAGATGTTTCACTTTAACCACTATGGCCTTTCCTAAGCTATTTTATTTGTTTTTCACTGCATCGGTATGCGCCTGTTCGCAAACTGTGTCGTTCCGAAGTTTGTTGTAGTTTAGTCGTTGCTTTGGATGTCTTTGGAGTGTAGAACTGTATACCTAAATCTTTTGGTGTTATGTAATCTATATGATTCTGCTATTTTTCGTGTCTGCAAGCGTTTGGGATCATCTTTAAACCATGTGCTACTTATTAATTGGACCCATTTTAATCCGCACATCAGTCCTAGGTATAACGATAAACAACATCCGGCAGCAAGACCTATGATTGGGAGACTGGAAGTTTAGGAACGTGAAACCGCCTCTTGATTACCTTTGTTCCCATGTCTACACTAATCAAGGATGTTAACACGGATCAGGGTCCCATCTATGGGCAAATAGGGAACCCCCAAGCAAAAACAAAATAATATAAAAGCATAAAAATACATTTTTATATTAAAAATACCAGCAATACATTTTTATATAAAATAGGACCAACTGTATATATTTATAGCAAAATTGCCAACAATATACATTTTAAAAGCAAAATGACCATCAATAATAGATTTTATCTGTAGATGAAGGCAATACAATTGCGTTCAAAATATATTTATTTGAAGCCATAAAATTGTGTTCAAATTATTTAAATTTCGGCAAAAATAACCCACAGAGGTGTTGATAGGCCGCTAAACAAAGTCAACCAACCTAGTCGGTACGTGCTGAATATTTCATTACCTCATTCCTTTCCTACTTTTGCATTTAATTCCGCAACGATGATAATAATTTGTTATGATTTTCACTGGCTTTTGACATTGTCTAGTGTCATAAAAGCTAGCTATTTCTTCTCCGAGTTCTGTCACGTTGACGCCTATATTACTATTCGGGCTAAATTGTATGGTTTCACTTTCAGTTTTAACTTTTCACCCCATACAAGGCAGTACAGCCACTAAGACACAAGGTGTTACTGGGTGTAGAAGAATTAGAAACAGAAACATTACTAATGAGCGGGAACAAAAGAAGAGTAATCAGAAGGACAGAGCGATTGACATTGCATTTAACCTTTTGAAGATTGAAGTTGACTGGACAGCATGGAGCTGAAAGGGAGTTCCACAAGCGAGAAGTGCAAGAAAAGAAACTGTTAGCATAGAATTTACGGCTACATCTAACCAGCTCCACTGTAAATTGATGAGACCTTGTTGCCAGTCTAGTACTGCGCTTAAATTCATAAAATCTAGTTACCATACCAAAGAGATCATCTGAACAATTACCATGAAAGTATTTATAGAAAAGCAAAGGCAGGTGGAAAAGTGACTGAAGCCGAGCCACCAGATCAGGACTGATAATATTGCTGATTCTTCTTTGAATTTTATCGAGGAGCTCAAAATAAAAAGTACGGGCACCGAACCATATATGGCAGCAATATTCTAAGCATGGACGAAAGGCAGACATAGATATGTATGATAGATTCTAGGAAGAAAAATTGTCTCCAATATTATATCTTTACGGATTTTTTTTAATTCAAAATAAAACAGAGGATTTATAAATGGGAAATTAACAGATAAAAACCATAAATAGATTTTTCTTTCTTTTTATATATTTAACTGGAGATGTCAAATTCAAGCAAGTACAAAAATTTTAATATTTGAGAAAACTATGGAAAATGGAATACCCAAATCCGAAGATGCCTTCTGAAAGTTCATTAGACACCAAGAAGAGAGTGCTGAGCTACTATATAATATAAATCCTCCTATATGACAGTGAATGCTAGAGAAATTCTCCCTATATGAAGAGGAGACTTGAGGCAACAGGAATGTGGTACCACAGAAGAATGCTGCGAATACCATGAACGGAGCATGTGAGCAACGAGGAATTTTTAATGAAAATGGAAACAAAAAGGACAATTATGTTTAGAATCAGAAAGAAACAATTGAAATTAATAATGAGAAAAGACGGCCTAGATATTGTGATATCCACAGGACGTAATATTTTATCACAGCTACAATTGAAAATAATTTATCTAATGAGGTACTTTATTAATATAAAACAAAACAATATGCTAAAAATTAAATGAGGAATTTGCCGTAATACATGTAATAATTACCACAAAGAATACATAGGAGAAACCTCAAGAAATTTAAATAAAAGATTATATGGACACAAAAGGTATATTTCACAAAACAACGCATTAAATACATTAGTTGCTCACCGTAATGAAACTGGCCATAATTTTGATTTAAAAAATGCTACCCTAATTAAAAGAGAAAATAATTTACTAAGACGAAAATGTTTCGAAATTGCTATAATCACTAGGTCATCCACATTAAATTTGCGTCCAGGTTCTTACAACGTTTCACCATTTTTGACAGATCTTCTATTATTACAATGTGGGATATTTAATAACAAAAATGATGGTAACATAAAAAGAAAAATATCTTAATGAAATCGGCTAAATTATATATATATATATATATAAAACACTTAATAAAAAAATAAAAAATAAAATAATTACTTTAAAATCTAAAATTCTCAGCGTTTCTGGATCGTGCGCATGCGTAGTCGCATCATAAATATATAATATATATATATATATATATATATATATATATATATATATATATATATAAGGTATATTCAGACGACAAGTATTCATCCAAACAAGATTAAAGAGAACGAACAAGGTATGCACACAAAGGATGCGATTTATGTATATATATCATTTTATTAGGCATTCAATTACAGTCAGAGATGCTCACATGAGCTTACTTACATACACAGCAAAATCTGGTAAAAGGCTCCAATTACGAGGACGACAGTTATGAACATCCATACAACATTACAGTTGAAAATGGTCGGGTAAACTACATTGCTCATATATGCCGTAAGCTTTGATACCAAATATTAACAAAGAAAGAAAGAAAGAAAGAAAGAAAGAAAGAAAGAAAGAATGAACGAACAATAAATATGAGAATAACAAGAACGTGAAAGAAAGATCAAGGTTAGAAAGAAAAAATAATACATATGGAAAAGAAAAGAACGTAAAAGAAAGTTCAATGCTAGAAGGAAGGAAGGAAGGAAGGAAGGAAGGAAGGAAGGAAGGAAGGAAGGAAGGAAGGAAAGCACAATAAATATGAGAATAAAAAGAGCGTGAAAGAAAGATCAAGGTTAGAAAGAAAGAAAGAAAGAAAGAAAGAAAAAGAAAGAAAGAAAGAAAGAAAGAAAGAACAACAAACATGAACATGAAAAGAACATGAAAGAAAGATCAAGGTTAGAAAGAAAGATAGAAAGAAAGAAGAAAGAACAATAAATATAAGAAAGAAAGAAGTAAAAGAAAGATCAAAGTTAGAAAGAAAGAAAGAAAGAGAGAAGTAAAAGAAAGAAAGAAAGAAAGAAAGAAAGAAAGAAAGAAAGAAAGAACAATAAATATGTGAATGAACAGAGTGTGGAAGAAAGAAAAAAGAAACTAAATATGAGAAGGAAAAGAGCGCGAAAGAAAGATCAAGGTAAGAAAGAAAGAAAGAAAGAAAGAAAGAAAGAAAGAAAGAAAGAAAAAAAAATGTCAGTTCTAAGCAATTGTTTTATTTTATTTTTTATTATTTATTTTCATCCAGTTTAGTTTTTCATTGGTAGATCAGATTCGATAAAGAAGACCTTTCGGGTCACAAGGCAACCCGCTGCAGGACAAAACGCGTGACGGTCTCATAGAGAGAAACACGGAGTATTAAAAAGGATCTCTTCTCTGGTGGTAATTTAATATATTTTGCCAAAAATGTCGACTAAACAGACGAGAAACTGATGGGAACGAGACGTGATTTGACCCGAGAGTTTTGAAGGTCGCAAAAGGTCAACTAAGCCCAGCCCCGCCCATGCAAGGTCAAAAGTGGTCATCTAACTCTGTCCGAAAATTAGTCCGACACTTGTTAACAATGTCCAATATGGGTGGAAAGTGAGAAGTCCGGAATGTCAGTGACGCGTGGAATGTGTTTCCCACCCACCATCGGAATGACGTCCGTGGAATGTGTTGTGTACAAATAGTAAGAAAATGGATAAATACAGACTCCTGCGCGTGGACAGACGGAGCAGGTTGTTTCATTAAGAGCGAATAGTGGCAGTAAAACCCTGGTGAATGATTGAGGGTCTGGGTAAGAAGCAGAGTATCTAGTGGGGACAAAATTGTCAGATTTTTTTTTTATTTGGAAAATAATGGTTCCATTTTCGAAGTGGGAATTATCTTTCGAGAATTTCTAATTTCTAAATCAAGACGAAAACAGTAACGATGTTATCGCTCAGTATAAGTTTTTCCGATTGGTTGACGGGCATTCCATTACTTTTTTTAAAAAAAAACCTGTAACTCTCCAGGGGTACCACATGTGCTGGCGCAGCACCAGCCTGACGGAGCCCATCCTTCTCTAGCCTAGTTTTGAATTGAAAGTTTTTTCTTCCTCTAGACTGATTGACACCCAAGGCTATAGGAGTCAGTCTGCCCTGCTATTTACCTATAGTTGTGGGGAGAAGATATGGATTCATAGCTTTCTAGCAGGGATGTAATGAAATCGACTGGAATTCAGCTTTCCGATTCCTCAATCAGAGTTGCTATCCATTACTCCATCGTGCCTTCAAATAGTTCAACGTACAAATTACAAATTGAAGACACCAAACTCAAGAAAGCACAAAAATTTCAATATCTAGGGAGCGTTTTTTTACAGAGGGTGGAAAATGTAATACTAAAATCAAAAGGCACATTGGGATAATGAAAGATGCCTTCCAAAAGCTAAGCAAAGTATTACGAAACAGGAAAAATTATGTTAGAAACAAAGAAACGTGTACTGAACTGTTACACAATATAGAGCATCCTCTACGGCAGTGAATGCTGGTCAATCTCCTCAGAGATGAAGAAAAACTACTGCCAACAGAAATGTACTGCGGCCATTGCAGGCAGCGGTGTGTCCTCGGAAAGATAGCCTAATGGAGCCCAACAGGCCGCTTTTAAATTCAAATTTTTGTTTCTTCCTCTAGACTGATTGCAACTTAAAGCTATAGGGTCAGTCTGCCCAGAAGGGAGGATTCATACCTTTCCCAACGGTATTAACAAGTAAGTGAATGTAATGAATTCGACTGGAATTTGAACTCGACTCTCCGATTCTTCAATCCAAGACATTATCCATTGCACCATGGGGTCTCCATACCATCAGTTTGGTCTCTTTCAAATTCTTTTAGTCCATCTAGGAAATTGTTCGTTTTGCAGATTATGAATGTGTATTGTCTTGAATGAGTATCGTCTATGAATATGATCTTATATTATTAGTTATGGTCTGTATGCCTAAAAACAGACACGGTGGAGTAATGGATAGCAGCTCGGATTGAGGAATCAGAGAACCGAGTTCGAATCCATTACATTCACTTACGTGCTATTACCCTTGGGAAAGGTATGAATCCTCTTCTTCTCCCCCACCCCACCTGCAAAGGATAAATAGCAGGACAGACCGGGTTCTATAGCCTTGGATAGCAGCTTACCTACCGCAGAAAGAAATGGCAACCTACTGCGAGAAAAAATCTGCCTCGTCAGTCATGTATCGAAAGATAGATGATCGCCTAAGCGTGTACCACACATGATACTGATAACTGACTGAGGCCAAGAACTTATAATCATTTTTATGCATTTATCTTGGTCCATCGTCAACATTGAAATGATCTATATATTTACTATATACAATATTAGATATAACATTAGCAGCCATTAAGAAAAATATAAGCCGGACGAAAATTCACGCTCATTCACACCAGTGCCTGGGGGGCAAATGGCTCCATTTTCGACATCTTGCTTATGTTTCTGCTTATAAGTCATGTTGAGAAACTACTTCCGAGAAGGACCTAATATCTATTAGGTTGGTGCAAAAATAATGACGTAATAATGTCGTTTTTTGACGTATTTTTAACGTCAAAAAAACAACATTATTACGTCATTATTTTTTGCACCAACCTAATAGCATCAGCCATTAGGTCGATTATATGTAGGTCGATATTAATAGCTAAAATGACTATTGATACATCAATTTTCATGTACTACTTCTTTTTTTTTGGGATGTTCACTTCAAAGGTAATGGTTTGGTTGTTTCATGCTTAAACGCAGTTTTCATGCCTGAAGATTGCGTTCAAGCATGAAACAAACACCGTCTCTCAGCGTTAACCTCACTGTCTTATATATATATATATATATATATATATATATATATATATATATATATATATGTATACTCAAATTCGACTCGATGTATGAGCGTCAAGCAGATCAGTTCCTAGGAACCGACAGTCTGACACCAGCACATGAGATTTGATTATAGTGGTGAACGTTTTGTGCAGAACCATCCACACTTTTTGAAGGGTCGAATACAGAGACATTGTGTACAACGTGCCACAAGATCCCCAAATGACCTTCCACAGGTTTTGAATTGTCTTTCTCCCAGACCAGCTGCCATCCAAGGCTATAGAACCCAGCTGGAGGGAGAAGAAGAGGATTCATACCTTTCCCAAGGGTATTAGCACATAAGTGAATATAATGGATTCGACTGGAATTCGAATTCAGCTATCCGATTCCTCAGTCCATTACTATCCATTACTCCGCCGTGCCTCTTATGTGTGTATATATATATATATATATATATATATATATATATATATATATATATATAATATGCTGGACAACACTGAAATTCCATAATAAAATCTTACATGACTATGTAAGTTATTTAATATACAGGGTGTCCCTAAACTCTGGACACAGACAAAAAATGTATATTTTCAAGAAATGAAATTATAAACAATATTTTATTGAATTAGAATATTAACAAATAAAGTCTTCAATATGATTTCTATCATTTGTGATGCAAAGGTTGATGCGCTTTGCAAGATTCACATGAACTTGATGCACTAACTCCACATTGCCGTCAATTTTAGCTCATTCACTTTTTATGCGTTCAATCAAGTGTGTTGCATCTGTGATTTTCATTGAGTACACCTCCTTTGGTATACCCCAGAAAAAGAAGTCAATTATTCTTCTTTCGGCAAAAGCATGTTTCATCTGTAAAAAAAATATAGTTAATGAGATTTCCTATGTGTTCAGACTTAAGGGACAACCAGTATTTCTAAATAAAATCATAAATTAAAAACTGAAATTCACATGGTATATTTATTCTTTAAATATATGAAATTCGTTAATAGGATTTGTTGTAAAATTATTGACTTCCTTTTAAAGTCTGCATTATAAATTGTCAAACATTATGTTCAGTTAAAATTATTTCGAAAGAGAAAACGGCATAACGCATTTTTTCTTTAAAAGGATTTCTCCAATATTAAGGCCGGTAGACGAAATATTGTTTAAAAATAAACGGAGCGTCTACTCAAATATGAGTATCCACTAAAAATAACGTTTAAAGTGATAAAAACTATCGGATTAATAATTAAAAACAGATTACTTCTTTAGAAATTTAATATTATATATAAATAGAAAAATAGAATGAATCGAATATTCATTACAACTGGATTTAAGATACGGATTCGGAGAAGTGGACATAGTACCACTAAACTACGGATCGGAGACAATTACAGTTAAGTAGATATAAAATTATATATATATATATATATATATATATATATATATATATATATATATATATATATATAAACAAATTGACAAATTAACTATAGGCCTGAGACAGACTGTCACCATGAGTTTGGGGAAAAGGATAAAAATCACATAGAGCCAGGTCGGATGAATCCATCACGAAGATAGTTATCAAGGAGACCTATTTCCGGAGGTGGGACCATCAAGAGAGTCATGACGACAGAGCTCCGGCGAATCTCGGGAGAATCTTTCCAGGAGTGTATAGAGGCTTGACGGAGAAGGATGAGAAAATGTGTTAGACTCGAGGATGGGAAAAAATTGTATTCTGGATTTGAAATAATTTTGTTTGTTACTTCAGTCCTGTTACTTTTCTGACACACCTCACACACACACACACCTCACACACACACACACACACACACACACACACACACACATACATATATATATATATATATATATATATATATATATATATATGGAAGTGGACACAGATAAACAGCAAGCGGCAACAATCTGTTTCATGATTGAACGCACTCTTCAGGCCATGTGCTTTTTGCTTTGGCTGGACTATATATTTATTCTGGTCAATGGAGCATTATATGTAGAAGGTCTATTGTATTATCCTAACGGCTATTGGGTGAATGGTAACAATCATGGTTCAATTTATTCTAGAGGCTATTGAGTGGGAATAATTTATAATTGTGAATCCTGATTCGAAAAAAAAAATAGCATACTGTGATGAAAAAAAGTCCCCAAACATAATAAAAATAAAGTTTTATCGTCAAAATCTTTATTCTATTATTAAAAGGAAAAACCAAAAGTTTTCTACATTATTAAATTATATTTTTTTATCCTTTTTAGAACCTTCAAAATTTTGGTTGAAAATCTTGTTTATTTTGGCTCAGCAGTGGACCATAGATTAGTATTAGTATCAGAAATTTTACCGTCTTTTTTTTGCGATGAAAAACACCTTGATTTGGAAATTCTTACAAAAATAAAATAATAATTGGATTTTAATGAGACTTCCAAGATTTATTCACAAATGAATTAACTTGTTTTAGAAATGTTCTTTTTTTAAAATGTTGATAAAAATCTGTTTCCCTTCACACACAAATTTCGAGAAAATGATTTTTTTTTCCCACTTAATTTTTATATTAGTTAAAAGCAATACGACTTAGAGAATTTAAATCATCAATCCTTTTTGTAAAACCCGCACATCATTTACCGAAAATCTGCTCGAAATCGTAAAATAAAAAATGCAATCATGCTAAGACATTATTTAATTAGAAAAGCTTGTAATTACTTTTATAGATAAGATGTATTAAGGATACTATAATCTTTAGAAAAAAAAGTCGATGAATAATAAAATTTCACAAGAATTGTTTTCTTGTTTTTTTTTTATTTTAAAGTTTTAAATCATTTAAATTTCTTTATTAATTTGTCCCACTTATGGGATATTGTTATTAAATAAAAACTATATTTACTAATCATAAATGCTTAGAACAATTCATTGAAAACCAATATTTTTAAAAGATTTTTTGTATGTGCATAGACGTGCCGACTTTTGTAGATACTGTTGTTCATACACGACATTATCAGAAAATAAGAGCGATAACTATAATGAATTCAAAGCCAAAGTATCTAAAATTCAATAAAACATTATACCACGGAGAATATTTTCTTTATTTTTAAGATTATAGGAGCCTTAAGAATTGTATAAAAAAAAGGTGCTCAAGTTATATTCTTCAATTATTTTTATAAATAAAGCACCCGTACAAAAACATTAGATAAACATCTATCATCAAGCTGTTAACAAGCTGTCAACACTTTAAATAAACCACTATCGCCATGATAAAAAATGCATTTGTGATATTTTAAGGCTCTACCCTGGGTGCTACCTGATATTCATCAACGATCTTACTGATGTAATGAGTTCTCGAGTAGAAATCTATATAGGCGACATAACCATTTACTCCTGTCTCAATAGTAAATCCGGCAATGCTGAGAAAATTAACCTTTGTGGTTGATTGGAGCAGGAAATGGCTTGTAAATTATAATACTTCCAAAACGAAACAGCTCTCATCTAACCACCATAGAGAAACTTCCCTGCCTCTTATCAGTATGGTTGATGCTCGACTTCACGAGAGCGCCTCACTGCACCTTCTTGGTCTCACGTTTTCCACTGACCTGAGGTGGAACAACTACATTGAATCAATAGCTTCATCTCCCGCAAGGAAAGTTAGTTCTCTGTGTCACGCCAGAAGGGTTTTCTCGTCTGAGTCCATCCTTCACATCTACAAATTTAACATTCGTCTATGCATGGAATACTGTTGCCATATATGATCTGGTGCCTCTGCTGTTTTCCTCAAGGTTCTCGACAAAATTCAAAGACGGATTTGCAATGTAATCAGTCTTGACTGAGCACCTCGACTCCAGTCACTTTCTCACAGACGTGATGTGGCTTCCCTCTGTCTTTTCTACAATTATATCCATGGTAACTGCTCTGACGAGATATTTTTCCTAGTGCTCCGACTGCATGAATTTAAGCGTGCTACTAGGTTGGCATCTAGGTCCCACCCTTTTACTGTTGTAACAGTTAAACCGTGTTTTCTACTTCGACGGGGTCTTCTCTCGCACTTCCCGACAGTGGAACTCCTTTCCTCTTACATGCTTCCCCGATAACTACAATCTGTAAAATGTAACGTCAATCATAATTTTTTGAGGCCTTCATCGCCGTTCATTTTTTTTTATATCCTTTCCTTAATTTACCCTATACCCAGTCTTTTCTCTTACCTTCAGTCTCTGTAACTCTTTACGCACTAGTGGAACTCCCGCTTTGCTTGGGGGTGAAATCCTTAAAAATAATAATAATAATAATTGTTTCAAATCAAATTAATTATACTTTAAATCAGATAATTTTCTTCAAATAGATTTTCACAAAAGTATATTTTATTTTTGGAAGATTTTTTTAATAAAGAGAATTACATTGTGATAAACGTGGGCGAAAAAATGGCGCTGAAATCAGATTTTTGTAGATACGACTGTACATAAACGACATTATCAGAAGATAAGAGCGATAACTATAAAGTCAACCTATCTAAAATTCAATAAAACAATAGATTACGGAGAATATTTTGATAATTTTTTAAGATTACTGAATACTTCAAAATTATATAAAAAAAAGACGCTCACGTTATACTCTGCAATTATTTTTACATATATATCCACGATAGAAAAACATTAAGTAAAATTCTATTTGTCATTCAAGCTGTCAACATGTCAACATCTTAAATAAATAGCTACCGCCGTGTTAAAAACGGTGAGCTATTTTAAATTTAAAGCAATTAATATTTGTTTCAAATCAGATTAATTATACTTTAAATCCGCTAATATTGCTCAAATAAAGTTCCAGAAAAGTATATTTTATTTTGGGAACATTTTTAATAAAGACAATTACATTCTAATGACATATGGCTAAAAATGAGGCTAAAATCCTAAATTTCAAAACATAAAACTTCTTCCAGCCAATTTAAAATATTTTTTGAAATACAGTTTGTTGTAAATATTAAATTTAATCTATTAGCTTGAAATAAAAACTAAAATAAAAGCTTTACGAAAGATTTTTCATTTCTAAAAGTTCATTTTAAACCTCAGATATCGTGTTTCTTTCACAGTACATATATATATATATATATATATATATATATATATATATATATATATACACACACACACACACAGTGAAAGAAACAAGATATATATATATATATGTACTGTGATAGAAAATATTCGTCCTTTGACAGGATTCGAACCTGCATCCTATACGGAACCGTCATTTACGCTGACGTGCCTTAACCGACTCGGCCACAAATATATATAATTGTGTATTTGGACAGCAATCCCTCTTTTATACACGTTTCATTAAAGATGACTGACAAGGTACTGCGACTAAGCTTTTTTATTTAATTTTTCTTGTATTCGTATAGTGTTTTTCCTTTGTGGGCATAAAGTGTGTAAAAATTGCCCAAATGTTTCTGCATATCCGAGCGCTTACTAAATATATATATATATATATATATATATATATATATATATATATATATATATATATATATATATATACTTTAAAATTAGGAGATCAATTAAATCCCCTACCTTGGTTTCAACCTTACGGCATCCTCAGGCGATACTACACACACACACACACACACACACACACACACACACACATGTATACAATAAAACATTAAAAGAATATAAGGTAAATTTATTCCTTCAAAATTTATTCTTTAATTGCCTGAAGAAGGTCAAGAAACCGGAAACCCGTGTAGGAAAAATATGAAGAATAAGGTAAAATATAGACACTAAAACAAATCCACATTATAACCAAAAATGTTTGCGGTTTTTGTCTTTTTAAAGTATCCATTTTTTCTCTATTAGGAACAACTGTAACCTTTTTCCCTATATTATATATATATATATATATATATATATATATATATATATATATATATATATATATATGGGTTTAAAAAGAGAGTGCACACGGAAGAGAGAGAATGATAGTCTGATGTAGACATGACGAAACCAAACACAGCATAACTCGTCACCCTCTACCGCCATTGCCTAAAGTTGCAAAAGGTGTCATTGTCTATTAGCGGTACTGAAATTAGTTCAGTGGTTCATTCTTTTGCCGTATCTATAATATTTTCATTTTCCTTTGTCGATATATGTACCACTTTCGCCCAACAAAGTTTACATTGACAAGCAAAATAATCTGAGTCATAAAGGCGAAGGAACTTCTTTCTTTTTTTCTTCCGAAAAAGAAAGTGTTATTTGGCCAGTCACCTCATGCCCTCTTCGGAATTTCTGTCGTGCCAAATATACACCCGTTAGATGATTATCTGAAAACAAGCCATACTATTTTTCAACATTCCCCATTCAGTAAGCTTGGTATTTAATGAAATAAAACCTAAATGTAGAATTCTGACCTCTTTCACAGATACCTTACCAATTTTTTAAAAATATTTTTTTTATTTTATTAATATTAAAAGTCATGTCACTTTAGAATATACATGATCATGGCACTTCACAGTTTCACTTCAACATCTGCAATCTGCCTTTCATGTGACGCGTTTCGTCCTTTAGGACTTCATTGGAGTTTTTCCACTTTGTCATATATGTTTCCCCCAAAACTGTTCTTGATATATAAAAATGTATATATCGTTATCACTGCAACTCTTCTGCGCGGTCTCCTTGTTTAAGTTGGTGAATGCTGCCATAATCTTTGCCTTCAGTTCATCTTTGGTATTACAAGGCGTTTTGTTGGTCTGTCTCTCAACTGCGCCTCGCACATAATAATCAAGGGGGGGTTGCATTTTGGGGAGTTAGGTCGCCAGATGTAAGGGGTGATGTGGTCGCAGAAATTGTCTGACAACCACAACTTGGTTCTCCTGCTTATGTGGCATAGTGCAGAGTCTTGTTGCCAGACATAGGGTCATCCAGCAGCCACGCTTTTCACCCACGATAGCACTACTTCCTCAAGGCACTTAATGTAGGTCTCCACTTTGAGTCTGAGGACCTCGTCAACAAATTCGAGAGTCCGTTTCTTATCAGAACAATCAGAGTGAGATTTCCCAGCTGCCGTACCTTTTTAATCACAATTAGACTCATCCAGCTCTTTCCGAATCCTCTGCTCTGTCCTTAGATTGACACTCTGAAATGTCCGTACGAACGCCAAGTATTACAGCCGTTTCTAAATTTCTGGCGGAGTGATGGTGTTCTTTTTCTCACAGACTGTGCCCAACTGACTCGACAAAATCAAACACACACAACGCGCATCCGCGAAATTAGAAATATAAATGGCGACAAGATACCCCTCGCGCCTAATATATATATATATATAGTGATTTTCTAAGCCCGGCTCAGATGTGGCACAAGGCCGAAAGTATGGGCACCTAGTGAGGATCGAACTTACTACTCAGTCGTAACTGATCTAGCAAGACAAGCTTTCTAACCATTACACCACGTCGAGATACATTTTTGCCAACGAGAAACAAGTTTAATAATCCCATTAGCATAGAAATCCGGAGTTCTGGAAGCGATGAAGTCATTGAAGGCCGATTCGACATCATCTCGGCTTTTGAAGCATTTTTCGCGCAGGAAGTTGTCGAGATGTTTGAAAAAGTGATAATCGGTGGGCGAGAGGTCCGGTGAATATGGCGGACGAGGCAGAGTCTCGTAGCCCAATTCGTTCAGCTTCTGCAGGGTCAGTTGAGCAACATGCGGCCGAGCGTTGTCATGGAGGAGAATTGGTCCCTTCATATTGACCAATCTCGGGCACATACGTTGGAGCTTCTGGTGCATTTCGTCAATTTGTCGGCAG
Source organism: Acanthosepion pharaonis (assembly GCA_903632075.3). Classification (NCBI taxonomy): domain Eukaryota; kingdom Metazoa; phylum Mollusca; class Cephalopoda; order Sepiida; family Sepiidae; genus Acanthosepion; species Acanthosepion pharaonis. The sequence continues at coordinate 2,079,474 of CAHIKZ030000036.1, forward strand.
TACTTCTCCGCCGTAATCGTTTCGCCCGGATTCAAGAAGCTGTGATGGATGAGACCGGCCGCAGACCACCAAACAGTCACCATAAACTTTTTTTGGTGCAATTTCGGCTTCGGGAAGTGTTGGGGAGCTTCTCCGGCATCCAACCACTGTGCCGAACGTCGCCGGTTGTCGTAGAGGACCCACTTCTCATCACACGTCACAATCAAGAAATGGGTCGTTTTTGTTGCACAGAAGGCGCGTAGAAGACACCCCAAAACGACGATTTTTTTGATTATCGTTCAATTCATGCGGCACCCATTTATCCAACTTTTTTGACTTCCCTATTTGCTTTAAATGGCGAACAACTGTTGAGTGGTCGACCTCAAGTTCAACAGCAACTTCTCGTGTGGTTTGCGAGGATCGGCTTCAATTAAGGCTTTCAAATGTTCGTTATCAACCGCAGTCGGTCGGCCGCGACCGTCTTCATCTTCGAGGCTCTCGTCACCATTGTGAAATTTCTTGAACCACCGTTGTGCCACACGTTCGTTAGTGGTTCCTGGGCCAAACGCATCATTGATATCACGAGCTGTCTCGGTAGCTTTTCGGCCTAGTTTGAACTGGAACAAGAAAATCGTGCGGATTTGAATTTTGTCCATGCTGTCGAAAAGCCTGCAAAAAAATGAATGAAGAGATTGAGAACGGTAACGAATAACACAATTCGATAGGGCGAAAAACGCGCTTCAAAATGATATATAACATGGCTATATATATCAATGAATTAATTCAGAAATCATATATAAAATAACATATGTGAGAAAACGACATTATTTTTGCACCAATCTAATATATATATATAGAGAGAGAGAGAGTCTTAAGGTGTGCTATGGGATAAAGTGCTCAATATCAGAGATAGAGCGTGTGTACATATAAAAGTGAACATCAACACTTAGAGGCGACTGTCTGTTTCATGCTAGACGCAATCGTCAGGCCATATATATATATATATATATATATATATATATATTAGGAAAATCTATGACAAAATGGAAAAGCTGTCGTGTTAGTGTTTCGTCTTCCATGACTTCATCGAACTAAAGTGATGCTTACTTTGATGCAACTACACATGCGAACAAAGTAATGGGAACGCTGAAATTTTTATTTCTTTTTTTAATATGTGTTTCAGGTATATAGTCTGGCCAATTTTATTTAGTTTCTTTTTCTTTTTCTACAAGCTTCACATCGTCATGATTATTCTTGAGAAATGTTGTGGAATATTTTTCCCGTTGCCTTCTCTACGCTTTTGAATACAAATTTTTCTTCTCGCCTGACTGCCAACCAAGTCTAGAGAACATAATCAGCTTCACTATCTATCCATATCAAGAAAAAAGAAATGTCTTTCCTAATTGTATTAGTGTGAATTGAAGAGAAGTGCCTCAACCAGTTTCATTTTCAACGTTGATAACCGTTATTGGTTTTTCACTTCAAAAATATTTTAAATATTTTCGCTCCAGAATTTGTTTTTGGTTTGCTAGCCGTTTCGTTTCGTCAGTGCCATTTCGTTTCGTCAGTGCTGTTTCTCACTTTTTGAATATGCCTTTTTATATAGGGGATCATTTCCTCCTGTACTGAGTTCAGTCCTCACTAAGTGTGTCCTATTATTGTAACGCTATGTCATTGTAAGTTTTTAAAAATTCCGCTTTTATTTTGGTTATAGACCGGAATTTTCTCTTGTTGCTTCTGACGATGGGAATGAACCATCGCCTTTGTGATATTTTCTATTGAAATTACCTTCCTGTTCGTTGTTCAAATGTCCTCCAATTTGTTGCGCCCTCTGTCTGTCTGTTTGTCTGTCTCTTAGGTTTTTCCGCGTCTGAGTCAAACAGGTCAGAAATCTACTTAGTCAATCAACCATTTAAGGTTAAAATATTTACACAAAAAAAAAAAAATGCAAATTACGAAAATGCTTCACTGTTTTTTTTTTCATTTTTTTTCATTATTCGTTTTCTTTTTACCTCCCGTTGTCTTTTTTTTTTCTTTTTTTAATATTCAGGTGTGACTCATATTTAAAATTTTCCGGGTTAAGCGTCACACACAGACGCACCCACACACACACACACACATATATATATATATATATATATATATATATATATATATATATATATATATATATATATATATACCGGGTGTAATAGCAAAATTGTTTAAATCGTGTAACAGCATAATTGTCCATCCTACAAGTTTAATATCTAAAACTCTACTAAACTAATTGAGTTTCTTTTTTTCCAGATTTTTCGATAAGACGTTTAGCCATCTTGACACCATTTGTCGGAAGAATCACTGAAAAATCGTTTGAGTTATTCAACTAGAAAGAGCAATGGTGAGACGAAAAACATCATTCAGGCCTTCGGTAATGGTACCAACATTCATACTCTGGCTTCCATATTCAAAGTCTATTCAAGAACCATCAAATGAATGGTGAATAAGTTTAAGAAAGATGGAACAATAGGGAGGAAAACTGGATTAGGAGGTTATAACAGGAAGTGGGATCACCATTTCAACTTAGAGCTAAAGAGATCAATTAGAAAAGATCCAACTCAATTCATAAGACGTTTGGCACGCGTGAAAGGAGTTTCAGCTATGACAGTCCAATGAGCAGTGAAAAAAAACTTGAAAATGAATTCGTACGTGAAACCTGTGAAGCACCGTGTTATTCCAGGACAGAAAGTTAGAAGATTAGAGGGGGCGAAACCATCTTGAATAATTTGTAAAATGATCCTGGAATAATATATATATATATATATATATATATATATATATATATATGAACTGTATTTCAATCCTTCATGAGCTTCCGATCCTTAGCTATGATTAATTAATGATGAACATGTCATTTTCGTTTATGATCGATTTCATCACGATTCTTCTGTTAAGCTTGGAGAATAATTCTACATTCATTTGCTCAAATTAGAATCCAATAGTGTTATAAAAATCTCGGAGAATCCCAGTACGATATCTTTAATCATTTCTAAGATACAATGGTTCAAAACTTGGTCTAACAAATGGACAATTTTGCTTTTACACGATTTTCTCAATTTTACTGTTACTGACTCGTGATACTTATATTAAAAATAAGAATCACATCTTTATCGTTTTCTCATCTGTAAGGAAATTCCCCGGCCCTCATTGATATATTGGAGGTAATCGATAAATATAGTTAGTAATCCAACTCTTCAGGAAAGAACTTACCCACCATGCTACAGGAACCGCCCTATATTACTCCTGTAGCGTGCTGTCTAATTGTTTAAGACTTAGATTACCATTTTGATGCATGATGACAACGCCCGTCCTCAGGTTGCAAACGCGACACAGCAAACAATCAGATACTCTATTTACATTATTCGGACTACTATCCTCATCTTTGTCGCCATATTTATCATAACGTTTTCGGCCGTTGTACCTTCTTCAGGTGGTTGGAATGTCAAACTTAACCCTTTATTTCGTTCACTGGGGTAGACTGTTCTAGTTGCACGTGCCATGCTTAATGGATGTCAGTTATCGGTTATCTTCTGTTAATTCCCCCTCTCCAAGTTCTCCACTGCCTTAACCAGGTATTGAACTCACACTCTTTGGGTTCTGTCACTGGATCTAACTAACGCCTTTATCCACTGTGCCATCTGTCCTCAAGGACACATGGCACAGTGGATAAAGTGTAAATAGTGTACATAATACCTCATCTCAGAAATATAGACAGATACTGAGCAATCAAATAGTTGGGAAGGAAAGTTCTTTCATGCGTAATGGATTCTCCACATCTGTGACCTTCAGACTATCACTTATTTTTCATTCCGTGCAATATTCCTTATTCCAATAATTTTAAGATAGGGAAAAATATCTCGATGTATTTATCAAGTCAAAACCGGGGTCGTTCTTTTCTAACAGAATGCTTTAGTTGAGATCATACATACTGCAGGAAAATAGTTTTATACGTTAATAATGAATCTAAGGATTTCTATGAAAAAGGATATTTTTAAATGCTGGAAGGTACACACACACACGGTAGTTTCTGTGGACTGATTTAAAATCCAACAATACCAAAATATAGTTAAAATAAACAGGCGGACAGACATTCTCTTGAGTCTGAACATTGGAGGCGGTAAAGTAATCTAATGTAATTTGATTTATGGTTCCTATTTATTCTCAGAGATCCCAAAATATTTTCCTCGCGTACAGTTTTGTTTGTCTTTCATTGTAACATGAGGAAGCCAAAGAGAACATGACGCTCTCGGCCGAATGTCTCGTTAATAAATTTTCCACTTTGTCTCATCACATTCACACACACACACACACACACACACACACACACACATATATATATATATATATATATATATATATATATATATAAGTGGAGACTCAGATCAACACCAACTAGCCCGCCGTTTCAACGTAATCTGCGGTCATGGTCTGAAGACTGCGTTGAAATAGACTGTTAACCTGAGTGTCCACGTTTGTATTTTCTATTTGCATATGCTCTATCTCCGATATTGAGCATTTTTAAACGTAAATATAGCATGCATAAAAGCTATATTTTTATCCTACATTTATCTATATCTATCTATCTATCTATATATATATATATATATATATATATATATATATATATATATATATATATAATATATTTATATAGATAAATAATTTTAGTGGTCAACACATATATATATATATATATATATATATATATATATATAAAATTTCCAAGAGGAAAGAATCCAGGTAGAACCCAATGTCCAGGACAGAGTAAGAATATAATATAATAGGCTCAAACACTAATATTCCATGGTTATAATTTATTACATTGGAATCGTAATAACGATCCTAAATATATATATATATATATATATATATATATATATATATATATATATATAGGACATCGGATATCCGATCCTATGGTGCTACGTAACCTCATTTGCATTACAGGTCGAAACTCACCTACATGAGCACCCACGAGTTGTGCCTTACGCTTGGGAGCCACAATGAAGGGCAAAAATCCCCCACACACATACATAAAAAATGGCCAAATCAAAAGATAACGGATATAGCCCAATCCAATAAGCCGTACAGCCGGTGAAGAAATAACGCTGTCTTCCTCATATAGCGTCGCCTGACGACTATGGGAGATGGCGCCGTAACCACGAAACTCCATATATCGGGTCCGACGTAACCCGAAGACCTTAAGTTTTAAGGTATGCTATATTTATGAGTTTAAGTGATCTATACCAGGGATAGAGCGTATGTAAATATAAAAGTGAACATTGAGGTCAGTACCTAACGGCGACAGTCTGTTTCACGCTTAAACGCAATCATCAAACCTGAAGATTGCGTTTAAGCATGAAACAGACTGTCGCTGCTGGAGATTGAACTGAATGTTCACTTTAACATCAATCGGTATTTACTAACTCAAACCTTATTTTGTGGATACCTATCTTTGAGGAGACGTTGTTTTTAAACAGTAGTTTTTTTGCCTATCATCTTCCTTTATTAAAATCTCTTGAGAAACTCAATTTGGTAGACAAAAAAAAGACATCTACTGAAACAAGTTTATCCACTAAATATAACAAATATTGCAATAATAAATAATATCGAAGATATAAAAGTTTATTAATTCCTTTAAAATTTACATATATATATATATATAAAAAATATATATATATGTAAAATATATATATATATTATATATATATATAAAATATTATATTATATATATATATATATATATAATATTTTTCTGTTTAAAATATGATTCCTTCGCTACATAAGAGTTCTCAGCGAAGGAATCATATTTTTAAACAAAAAATATTATAATATAAACTCTAGTTCTGTATGGAGCACTGTCTTAAAAATAAATAAAAACAAAAATACTAAGGAACTCCGGATTATGCACCCAACGTGTTCTTTTCTATTTTCTGCATACCTGCGCAGACAAGGTACTTTGATTTAGTTTTTTATACAATTACTTACATGATCTAATAATTTTTCTTTTCAGATGAAAAATTATATAAAAACTCTCCGAAAGTTCTTTTTTCCCTGCTCTTTCGGCTATACATTTAGCCATTTTCAAGGATGAAATATTTTAACTGTTAAATAAGAAATAGTTTGTTGCATGTATGTATTTATGTTTTCATTTTTAAAAACACGGTTTAAATATTGTGTCCATGTTCATAGTTGATATTATTGAGTGCTGTTTTTTTTTTTTTTTTTTTATTAATAAGGCTTCCTTTATTTTTAGCCTTTTTTTGCATGTAGATGATGCTATTATATTTGTGTTGTCAACAAGTATGTTACGAATAGGTTCCGGTAGGTCTCCTTGAGTATTTAAATGAGATCTAATTGAGCTATGATCAGAAAGGTGTAGAGTGAGTCTTTGTGTCAAAAATGTTGTAGTATGGCCTATATAATTATTTTCGAATTTTGATTGATCAGGAATACAATTCCTTAATGGGCATTTAAATTCGTAAATAATATTTGACTTATTTAATTTTGTTCTAGGAGGTGAATTATTATTTTTAACTATAAGTTTAGAGGCTTTAAATTTTTTGTAATAAATAATTGATCTATTTTTTCTCCTATTGTCAACTGGTGTTATGCATTTTTTTTTATAATGTTCTTAATTCTACTTTCGGCTTCTATTTATTTCGTATGAAAATACATAATTGTGACACAAGGCCGAAGGGGAGAAAAGGGAGGAGCTGGTCTTCCTTAGCTGTCCTAGTCCTAGTTAATCCGACTCGCGACCCATTCATTCATTATAATTTACACATTTGCCACAAGAATTTATCCATCACCTCCAATCCAATATACACCAAAGTACTACATCCTCGCAGAGGAACCTACAAAACGCCCCCATGACATAAACATTTAAAAATCCATAAATATATATAAATAAAAGTCTCATGGTACGTGAAATGATTGGGGAGGGGAGATGAAGCCCAAAAACAAACTCAAAAAATTAAACAAAAGATACAACTAAAACAAAACAATGTTAGTAGGGACCGCCCACCCCTCAAAATAATAAGAGAAGCCACTGTATTCTGCCACTAGACAGAATCAAACAGTACACTCACCAATGGATTGGTTATGGTAAAATAAATGACGGAATGAGGAAATCCAAGGCTGACTTAGCCGAGATAAAAACAGGGGACAACAAAAAATTGGGGAATTTGGGGAATATTGACGGGTCATAACAATAGAGAGTGCCGGGAACAGGCCATGAACAACACTCGTACTCATTTACTAGGAAAACAAAACAGCACTAACTTAACCAGGTGATGGTTCACAGGAAACCATCCCGTTGCGTCAAAGGAACTCAGAAGGTTAGGCCCGTCCACACGAACCAGGCTCGCCTCAGTCACCTACCTTTCGCTGAAATTTGTCGAAATCAAACGCTTATGATCAGATCTGATTTTTTACCCTAAGCTGGTGCTTAAAAAAAAAAAAAAACAACCAGATCCTGATACAAACAACGTTCATTTCGCAACGTCCACATCACCATTCTAGCCACGGCTAGCAACGTGAAAACACCATTCATTTTACCCCCAAGAGAACGAGGGCGACACATTATCACACGCATACGCGAGATCAATGGACACGAGCTGCTCAGGAGCGATACGAGCCGTCAACCCGCCGACATAATCCCAGAAGGGGCGCACCTGAGGACAATGATAGAAGGCGTGCATAGCCGTTTTCTCTAAACCAAGGTCACACCGATGACAGTCTGGCAAATCTGTCTCACCCCATCTGAAGAGTACGTCATTGAGTGATAGCACGTTCCGAATCAATCGCCAGCTAAGCGAAAACTCAGAGTTACTGAGGTAATCCGCCGCTGGCGCCCAGGACAACAAGGAGCACTTACCCCAAGAAATGGGAGGAGTGATGGTAAGGCTAGGGAAGGCGTCCCTAACACTCGGCGCCAAAATCGAGTCCTCCGTTAAAACGTAGGGTAGGAAAGCCAACCTAGAGGCATGGTAATGATTTGCCAGGTGTGACAATCCCATCCCCACCCCATGACACGGACGCTGGTGACAGGCTTCTTTACAGACCCAATGTTTGCGACTACTCCACAAAAGTTGGTCAATAAACGCTCAATCGCCTTCATACGGGTCCTGCAAAGAGGAAGTACTGCCAAGCGGTAAAGGATAAGGGGCAAGACGTAAGTGGCACAAGCCTCAGACCTACCCTTTAAGGACAACCTCCTTCGGAGCCAAGTCTCGACCGACGCCCCGACTTTTGCCTGTACTTCTGACCAATACTTCTTCAACTGTCACTCCAAGAATGCGGACGGGTCCATCAGTCCAACCAAAGGGACCAAGAAGCGAGACCCTCTTCCAGGCACCTAACCGCAAGTCGGAAGACTTTTTACGGTTAATCTTGGCCCCTGTCACCTTCTCGTACCGTTTAAGCGCCTTCTGTATCACCTTAATGTCGCGACGGCACGACACGAAAATGGATACGTCCATTTTCTACTTCCGTCTTGCTTATAATTTTCGTTCATTTGATTTTTGTAAAAAATATTAATGTTATTGTTTATGTTTCTATTCTTGTCGTTGCTATTAGCTACCTTAGACAGAAAATGCCTAATATAGAAATCCAACAATTGATTAGAATAGAAGAAGGAAATTACTGGAAAGTAATTGAAACTCACCTGAAGCGAGCTGAATGTGTAATGCTCCTCATGCCAATGACACTTCCACCGAGCTTCACTACGGCGTATGACTTCAATGAATTTGATGTGTTCCTCTCGAATTTTAAACTGGGGTCATCAGGAGAGAATGTGCACCGTTTCGGGGCCTTTCTCTCAACGGTTTCAGTTGCACAATTAATTATTATTAAGTGTTATTAATCAGCATTTGTTTACGTTATTTAATTCTTTATAGAAAAGCGTGCGAGAGGATGAATTCTCGTGCGCTCTCGTGAGAAAATTTTTAATAACACCTATTTTATATCTAAGAGGGCATTCACTAGAGAAATTATGGCAAGAGTCTTTACTAGTTTTTTTTTTTATAAACAGAAATTTTAAAAGTGTTATTACTAAAATCGACGAGAACATCTAAGAAAGGAAGTTTATTTTTTTCACTAAGTTCATAAGTAAAATTTTATGACAGAATTTTGTTGAAACTTTCAGATTTTCTATTTCTTTCTTGTTTTCAGCTAAAATAAACATATCGTCTACATAACGAACATATATTTCAGGTTTAATAACTTTAGTAAAAACCTTGTTTCAACACAGGACATAGTGGTGCAAGCGAGCAATAGTTTTCTTAAAATATTGGACTGGATTGATGGAGGTGGAATTAAATTATTTTTTACACTGAATTAATGATAATATCAATAATTTCGGAGACGGGAACGTTAGTAAATAAATTTTCTACATAAAGTGACGCAAGAATGCCTTGGTTTGTTTTTACTTTTGTGCTTTTAAGTATTTGGAGGAATTCATGCGTAGATTTAATGCTATAGTTAGTAGGGAGATATGCGGTAATATCATTGAGAAATTTTGATAGTGGGTATATGCATGTTGGAATCTGAGAAATGATAGGTCGTAATGAGTATATTGGTTTGTGTATTTTAACATTACCGTATAAGTAGCCAGGTTGGTAATCTCCAATAATTTTGTTTATTTTTAGGGATTCTGCAACAGCATTGTTGGATATTATGAGTTTATTAACATATTTCTTTAGAGATTCAGTAGTGTTCTTATTCAGTTAGGTAAATTTAGAACGATCATCAATGAGATGCTGAAGTTTTTTGTGATAATCCAATTTATCCAAAATTACGTAAGTATTGGATTTATCAGCTTACGGTTGTTTTTTTTTTAATTCTTTAGCTGCAATTTTGAATTTTGTTGGAATGTTCTTGTTTCTATTACGTGGAATATAATCTTTTAAACCTTCTACCTTGATATATATATATATATATATATATATATATATATATATATATATATAAGGTGACATGAAACAGCCTGTCACCTCTGAGTGTTGACTTTTATGTTCACTTTTATATATATATATATATATATATATATATATATATGAATAAAGACAAAAGGAAAAGTGTATACAGGTATATATAAACAGTGATATGTATTAATATGTGTGCACATTGTATGTATGTATTCGACCAATGTGAGCTTTTACAAGGCAAAAAACGAAACGAATTTATTGAAACAAAGTCTCTCTAAACAACAAACAAAATGTCGTTAGCAACTGGAAGGATTTAGAAACGCTATTGTTATATTCATATGGTCAACTGAAAAATTACGTCAATTACTATATGTTTGAAGTGAATATTTTCATGTGTAGAAATATTGTTTCTGTTGTTGTGCTGACGGATTCAACTGATTTCTTTTGATTTCTTGACATATTTGTTGCGTACGTTGACTTGGGGTGATTCAGTTAAGGTGATATTGGGTAAAAGAAAGTTAAACAACAAATTATTTTTCTCAGATAAGAACACTGAAAATCCAATTGTAAGTAACAAAGT
>CAHIKZ030000036.1:2092500-2095000 GCA_903632075.3 Acanthosepion pharaonis
GTTGTACGCGCCGGACTTCTTCACGTTGGAATTTTCGAACCGAACCCTTTATTTAATCCAGTGGAGTAAACTGTTCCTAGTTCCACGCGACATTTTTTTTCTTTCTTTTTTTTTTTTTTATCAGTTAATTCCCTTTAGTAACTCAACTTTCCAAGTTTTTGTTCACCTCTGCTGTGGCCAGGTATTGAACTCACAACTCTTTGGGTCAAGTCACTGAATATCACCTGAAGAAGGCCGGATCGTACAACAGCCGAAACGTAGTGAATATGACAACATGAGGATAACAGTCTGAACAATGTAAATAGTGTGAACAGAAAAATAATTTATTTACAATATGACGCGAAAACGTCCTGAGAAAAACGAAATGAGCCGCCGCTAATAGCAGAAGTCGGTTGTCACCCGAAGTAGGTGATACTGATAATCTGGTGATATTGAAATGGTACTGTGCATTAGAAGCACCTTCCGCAAAACCGGACATTGAATTGAGACAATTACTGCTCTCAATGGGACTGATTAAAGTCGGCACCTTCAGATGAATTTTCGATATCTAGGTTTAAAATGAATTTTTAAAAAAATGAAAAAGCATTTTTGAAGTTTTCATTTTAGCTTTAATTGAAAGCTAAATGATTACGTTTACTATTTCCAGTAAGCAAAATAATCCGGTGCATTTCAAATACAAATTATATTGATTGGAATCTCAACTTTTTGGTCGCTTTCACAAAATCTGCTATTTTTGACACATTTTGACACATTTGTAAACAAAAGTTAATTTTTAGTTTTAAAAATCTTCCAAAAATAAAATATACTTTTCTGAAACTTTATTTGATGAATATTAGCTGATTTAAAGTATAATTAATCTGATTTGAAAAAATATTATTTAATTTCAGTTTAAAATAACAGAGAAATGGATATTTAAAACAAACGGTAGCAGTGATTACACGTTTATCCCCGTCGCTTGTCACTCGTAGTTCACTTGACAAACGATGATAAAATCTGTCAACATTTTCATTGTTGTTCTATGGAGACTTTATCTGTTAAAATATAATTGTTGTGATAGGATCCACCTAATTTGCATAGTGGAGTACCGACCATATAAATATGGTTGGTACCGGGAAGAGAGGGAGGAATCAAGAGATTCAACCAGAGACTCTGCCCGACTGCGACTCAGTCAACACATTCTACAGGAACGGTCTTCCCAAGAATATACAAAAGACTATATGTAAATATTGTGTACACTTTCTTGTTTCAATACATTTTGTTCTAAGTACATTTTGTGTTGCATTATTATTCCATGCATTAGTCAAGTTTCAACAATAATTTAAGAAAATGATGGATAAGCGTCTTTTGCATATAATTTTGAAGTACTCAGTACTTTTTAAGAAAAATTCTCCGTAATATAATTTTAGGAATGTTGAATTTAAATTTACTATAGTTATCACTCTTATTTTCTGATTATGTCGTGTATGGTCGACCATACTTTCAAGCAGGAGCAAGTTACGTAATATTTTATATACATAATTTAAAAAAAAAAAAAAAACATATTGGGTGTAAACGAATTGAGTTTTCAATTTTTGATTCGGAATATAGTTTTCACTTAAAACAATATCACCTAACCGGATGAAGTAATGCAGAATTTTAAAAGATTTATATTATTATAATTAAAATTTAAAAAAATGAAAACAATTATTGTAAAAATTCATTATTCATCGAAAAAAAATTTCTTAAAACAATAGTGTCCTTAATTTAATCTTATTTGTAAAAGCAATTAAAAGTTTTTCTAATTAAATAATATCATAGTTTTATCGCATTTTTATTTTGAGATTCGGAGGAGATTTTCGGGAAATGAGTTGTAGTTTGAAAAAAAATGTGGGCTTTCATTCTCCAAGGACTAGTGCTTTTAACTAATAAAACAAATTTTGACATTGCGATTTATTTTCTTGAAATTTCATGGAATTAATTAAGTGGTGGGTAATATATGTTTTTTAAAAGAAAAAGATTTTTTAGCAAGATTTTATAAAAAAAAAGATTTTAAAATAATTTCATTCATTCGTAAATAAGCCCTAGAAATATCATTAAAATCCAAAAATTATTTGATTTTGCGAGAATTTCTAAATCAATGGAAAAAAAGAGCAAAAACACTAATCGTAATTTGACATCGACCGCTGACGTAAACAAAAACTTAAATTTTAAATGTACTAGAAAGGATAAAAAAAATTAATAAAATAATAAAATTTTTGGTCTTTACTTTTAATAATGACATAAACATTTTGACGCTAAAACTTTTTTATTAAGTTTGTGGCCTGTTTTTATCATGCTGTTTTTCAATGAACAAGTAGAGGTATCTAGATTAATGGCAACAATCGATGGAAAGTGTCCGGAATTAGCCAAACAGAAGGTTTGACGACTTCCATAAGTCGCTTCCATAAAATCAGACCCCACTTCTCTTTGCAGACCCTAACCAAAATTGGTTCAGCTTCACTAGAATGTTCAACTGCATCCG
>CAHIKZ030000036.1:2100000-2182500 GCA_903632075.3 Acanthosepion pharaonis
AAAGCAAAATAACATATTTTTATTACGTCGAAGTTCCAAAGAACATTAAATTTGACCATTAAATGACCCAAAAGGAGTTGATATGCCGTTAGACAAACAATTCAATAAAAACAATTTGCCGAGATATCAGACACCTATAAACTCGATAGAACTCAAGCTACAAAATTCTTTTATGTGAGGTGTCTCTTCAGGACATGTACGATCATGGCACTCCACAAATCCCTATCTTGTGTATCACTTAACAATATTACTTTCTTTTTTTATCCCTCCCAATCCATTTACACAAGTTCGTTAGGTAGGTTCCTCGCTGTTTCCTCGTACCTCTCTCGCTTTTAATATATCCTGTGAGTATCAAATTCTTTACACTTTCTTTCCTCATTATGTACTCCAAATATTTAAACTTTCACTTTCTGATTCTAAGTACAAGTGTCCTTTTCGTTACAATGTCTTAAAACTCTCTTATGGCTCACATGTTTCACCCATGGCATTCTCAGCATCCTTCTGTAGAACGACATTTCTGTTGCTTCAAGTTTCCTCTTCATATGTGAGGAAATTGTCGAGCATTCCCTAGCATATAGTAGGATTGCTATCATATAGCAATTCAACGAAATTTTCTTTGTTTCTTAATATTTTGCTTAGTTTTTGGAAGGCATCTTTAGTTATTTCATTGCGAGTTCGGATTTCTGTGTCACATTTTCCGTTGTCTATTAAAACAGTTCCCTTTCATATTCCATATTCCTTATCCCTTGCATATCATATCTTCCATATTCCTGTGCATATTTCGCTGTACACATATGCATCTACGGGTACATATATGGCGAGTACTCTGCGACCTTTTTTTAACACAGACTAAATACAGAGTTGAAAGACAGTTTTTCGCTGGAAACTTTGTCATTAATTTAATTTTCTCATCATATTAAACAACTTATTAAGATATCTTGTTTGTATTAAATACTTCCATGCAATTAATTTATCTGCTTCGGTACAGAAACACAAATACACACATTCACACAGACACACACACATATATATATATACATATATATGGAGGTACGGTGGAGTAATGGATAGCGGCTTGGATTGAGGATCCGAGTTCGAATTCCAGTCCATTACATTTGCTTCGGGAAAAGTATGAATCCTCTTCTTCTTCCTCCAGCTATAGGTAAATAGCAGAACAGATTGGGTTCTATAGCCTTGGATGGTAACTGGTCTAGGAGAAGGACAACTCTGAATTCAAAACCTGCGGAGGGTCGTTTGTGTGGATGGTCCTGCACGAAACCTTCACCACTATAATCAAATCTCATGTGCTGTTGTCGGGCTGTCGGTTTCCTAGGAACTGATCTGCTTGACCCTCATACGTCGAATTCGACGGGAGAGTATATATATATATATATATATATATATATATATATATATATATATATATATATATATTGTGTGCGTATTTTGACAGCATGTTTTCATTAAGACATGTTTCATTGAATAATATAGACGAGTTTTGTCTACTTATTTTCAATAGGATCCTTTCATATTCGCTGACATTATTAAAGGAAGAGAGAAAATCACCATGTTGATGCATATTATTCAAAATAAAATAATATGTATCAACATGTATTTCTCTTAAATTATTCAACGAAACATGTCTCTCTCTCTCTCTCTCTCTCTCTATATATATATATATATATATATATATATATATATATATATATATATATATATATTAAGATAACGGTATACATATTATTTAAATTTATTTGTTTAAACGTTATTTTTAATAGATACTTATATTTGAATAGATACTATGTTTTTACTATTAAACAGTATATTTAAATAAATATACTGTTTAATAATAAAAAACAGATCAGCTCAAATATGACTATCAATTAAAATGCCGTTTAAACAAATAAATTAAAAATGTCAGATTTGATCCATTTCCTAAAATATATATATATATATATATATATATATATATATATATATATATATATATATATATATATATGGTGTTATCTTAGTAGGTAGACAAAATAGGAAAGCGTCTGAATTTCAGCTAGGGATATTAATGCAGGTTCTTACTTGCGTGAGAATCTCTGATTTCACGCATGCGCTAAACGAACAAATTGCCTTGCTAGTCACGCACAAGATTTTTGTTAATTTTTCATGTAAGTGCTTCTGCTATTGATTCCAAATGTAGGTGTATTTGCGAACTCGTTTAACGGAAGAGTGTAGCCGGGAGCGATTTCGTGATTGTGAATGCTTGCACAAGTGGACCAAATACTCCATAAATCCCATCTTCTATTAGAAGAATTGATTATCGCGCTTTTCGTGCGCATTTAAATTAATCTTTGGAAGGAAGTATAAACAGTATAACGCAAGGCCCAAGAGCCACTCAATGTAGGTAGAAGGTTACTGTGTGTAGTTATCTTAACGTGGGAAAAGTCAAGCGTTAGGTTTATAGAGCTGAAGTAGACTTTAAAAGGAACCGGAAACCCAATCCTAAACAGGAAATAAAGAATAACCCTCTACTCTTGTTTAAAAGACTAGGGAGGTGTATGAACTGGACGATAGGCGAATCTATCTGCTCCAATTAGTGGAGGGGATAAAAAGAATAAAATGAAATAAATAGTTAGTGAATAAAATAACTCTAGTCATGTTCTGTTGCAGGTATTATTCTTTTCGTGGTTAAATCTTTTAAAAGTATCTCCCTAAACTACATTCTAACGAAGACACATGGTCATGCTGCCTGAAAGTGATGTAACTTTACTGTCGTTCCCATTAACCATAGCAGTTGTAAAAAGCGGATCTGGAGAAAAAAGCAAATCATGCTAGACTGAGGAAATAAAACATGCTAGACCAGGAAATAAAACCAAACCATTTAGTGTGACATGCACAGAAAACAACTTATAGGCATAAATAATAACAAAGAAATGTACACGTGTGGTTGGTGTATAAAATGTCCGTAACTGAAACGTACAATTGTACGAATATTTGTTTTTCAGGATTATATATCCTAGTTGTAATGGCTGCATTTTGGGAGACGTTAACATGTTTTTCTACAGTGTCGAACCAATAAAAGAGAGGCTAAGACTCGTGACCAGTGTCTGGAGAGAGAAATAAAGGAAGAATGGTTGACTGCCCTTTTTTATACGCTACCGTGATCAATTCTCATTGGTTGTGCAGTGTAACATGCAGATTTTAATTTCTGCGAAAATCACACAGTATTGTATGTTATACGTACATTTACAAAAAATATTCATACTTGTTTTTGGAATCCCAAACCTCTTTTCAATAATAATAATAATAATAATAACAACAACAATAATAATAATAATAATCTGGAAGCTACAGAAAACTGGATAATGATCTGTGTCAAAAAACACATGAAAAAAGTAAGAAACTTGATTCAGTAATAATGATAGCCAACAAGTTCAAAATGGAATTTCAATAGGTGAAGAAGTGCAACTAAAACATAATACACCTGCTGCAGTGGCAAAAACCTTAAAAAAAGAAAGCTAAAACAAATGCAATGAACCAGATACAAAAACGATGGCAAGATAACCATCTTCACGGTCAATATTCTTTCCGTACCAAAAAAGCTGATTTAGACAAACACTGTACTCCCGTATCAGTGGTTACGTAGTGCAGGGTTAAGCAATGAAACCGAAAATTTTATTCTAGCTGCACAAGACCAATGCTTGCTAACTAGAAATTACCAAAATTTTTCAGTAAGTAATTACTGAAAAATTTTCTTAGCCCAAAATGCAGAACCTGTGATAAATATCCAGAAACAATTGACTATCTTGTGCCCGGTTGCATCGTATTGGCACCCACTAAATATAAAACCCGGAATGAGAGAGTGGATAATATCTGCATTGAAAAATCTGCAACTTTTACGAAAAAAAAACTGCAAGAAATTCGTATGAACACAATCCAAACCAGGTTACAGTGATATAACCTCTAACAATTTTATGGGACTTTAAAATACACACAGCATGAGCAATCAAAATTAGTCGCCATGACATTGTGATCAGAGACCACAAAAACAAAATGTTCCCTTTTATTGACATGGCAGTACTTGTATACAGTAATATATCTTTGAAAATCTTCAAAAACAACTATCAAAATACAAGTACCTTGAAATCGAAATCACAGAAATTTCTGCCTTTGAATAAAAAAAAATATTATTACTAATATTTTAGTACATATGAGAGATCAAGGACTCTATGAAGAGGTAAATAGTCTAAAGAAATTTGGGTGCCAATGTGTTAGTATAACAGACCTAGGTGAGACTGCTACCAGTGTTTAACAGTTATTCGTATATCTTGTTAATCACATGAGACTCATATGTTGTTGACAGTGTGCAAGCGAAGAAATACTTTTTTATGAACAATACAAGAGGCAAATAACAAGAAGAAAAGTAATAAAGTAGAGAATAAACTTCAAAGAAAATTCTAAGATTTCCCTATCATAGGACAGCAAATTTTGCATATAATATTCATTTCCCTTTTCTCTATAACACAGTTTATCTACGAAAGACATTAAGTGCTTCTATGATTACATTTACTTCTAATTTCTTGTTATAAACTTCGATTCATCGCACGCGATGCATACCGGATTTATTTTTTTAAATAGACGTCATTTTCATGAGGACAACGTTTTATTCGTTTGAAGATATTCGGCTAAAGTTAATCATGACTCATGAATCACTAATATGGTACTAACATGGCGTGTGTATTCACTCAGTTTGTACAACACAACGCCATACACGACGCCAGTATCACGTAGTATTTTGATTTCTTTTAAACTCTTTTGATATGTATCAAACTAACAGTTAGTAGTCCTGGGGATTAACTTTTTGGTAACGTTATGTTTTTAAAACATTTCACCTCAAGTAAGGCAATAAAGACCTAATAGATGATTGAGTGTTAGAGAATAGGAGATAAATATAATATTGAGGAAAGAAGACAATAAAAGGACAATAATTAATAAAACAGAAGATAACGACTGACATTGCACTTAAATTTTTGAAGATAAAAGTTGACTGGAAAGCAAGAAGCTGGAAGGGAGTTCCACAAGCGAGAAGTGCGAGAGAAGAAACTGTTAGTGTAGAATTAATGGTTCCATGTAAAATGATGAGGCCTTACCGCCAATCTAGAACAGCGATTAAATTCATAAAGTTTAGGTACCGAAAAGGAAAGCTTATCATAACTATTACCATGAAAGTATTTATAGAAAAGGCACAGGGGAGCTACGTTTGTCACAAAGATTACATAAAATAGTTTGACACACAGTGAGAATCGAATACAATGACGTATTGAACTACGTGACAAGATTATGAATCATCGGTTTAAAGTTGGTGTCTGATATCAGTCTACAATATTCGGGTACCCAGTAAAGCTCGAATTTGCTACACTAGCGGAAATGTGTTCGTTAACCATAACTCTACGGCAATGATAAGTGTTATGGGACCTTACCCATAATAACATAATGGACTATTCCATACATAATAAAAACTGCGCCTCAAGAGGAAGCAGGGAGTTCAGTCTGAAGTCTGGAGTGAGGTCCGTCAGGAGTCTGTCAGTCAGTCAGAGTGAGCGAGTCAGTCAGTCGAGTCAGAGGCAGTCCGAAACAGAGTTGCGTTCAGACAATTACTACAAGACATTGGAATAGTGATACTGGTCGAGACTACATTGTTCTCTCTACTAAACCTGATTGTTCGTACTAACACTTTCTACTTCTCTCTATATATTCCTGTTTGTAATATATCTGTGTTATTCCATATACGTGTTCGAGTTCTTCTTTATTGGTTCTACCTTGGACTATCATCGTGGTACAAGGAACCGGACCATAACAATAAGATAAACTTTTTTTTATCAAAAGAACTTCAAAACAGTAACATATGTAATTAATACAATAGAAAGTAACAACATTGAACTTAAAGCAGGAAGTTACAATACCGGTTGAGAAAAATATAATATTGAGGAAAGAAAAATAAAAGGACAATAATTAAGAAAACAGAAGATAACGACTGACATTGCACTTAAATTTTTGAAGATCAAAGTTGACTGGGAAGCAAGAAGAGAGTTCCACAAGCGAGAAGTGCCAGAGAATAAACTGTTAGTAGAGAACTTACGGATGCATCTAGCCATTTGAACAGTAAAATGATGAGACCTTGTCGCCAATCTAGTTTTGTGCTTTTATTCGTAAAGTCTAGGTACCATAGTGGAAAGATCATCCGAACAATTACCATGAAAGCATTTATAGAAAAGGCACAGGGAAGCAACGTTTTATCAAGATACACTAAATATAAAGCAGGAGAACCAAACCAGATGTGGCAGCAATATTCAAGACATGTGCGAATTGTAGACTTATAAATATGTAAGATAAATTCGAGAAAGAAGAATTGTCTAGCTCGACACAGTTAACCAAATTTCTTATCTGTAAACTTAGCAATTGATTCCATATACTCTTTCCACTTCATATCAGCGGAAAACTTTAGTCCAAGGAGTCGCAATGAGTCACCCTGTTTAAGGTTAGCATCAGCCATGTTGACGGAAGGTAAAAAGGGTTCTCTCCGACGATTAAAAGAGAGCAGTTACGTTTGGCGGCGTTAAAATTAACAAGTCACTTCTTGCCCCATTTAACAACAGACTTTTTAGATCGGCTGCCACTTTGACCTTAACGAACTGATCAGATTTACTATTAAAACAGGAGTAAATACTTGTGTCATCGGCATAGATACCGAACTGAGAATTAATGACATCAGGAAGCTAAATTATGAAAATTAAGTAAGTCCAAGGTGAGAGCCCTGGGGAACACCTGCATTAATGCAAAAATATCTAGATGTGTGGCCATTCAAGACAACTTTCATTTTGCAATTTGATTAAAAAAAAAAAAAAAGCCCGAATCAGTTAAAAAATTCGTTCAGAAATACCATAACCTTTCAACTTGTGAAAAAGACCATTATACCAAACCCTGACAAATGTCTTCGAGACATCCAAAGCAACAGCCCAAGCTTCACCATCTAAAGCTTGATTGACTCGTTCATCAATAATCGTTAACGCATCAGGAGTTGACCTAGAGAAGCAAAAGCTATATTGCATATCTGAAAGATCCTGCGAGGTGAGATGCTTAACTAATTCAGAGTTAATTAGAGCATCTAGTACTTTGCCAAAAACAGATAAAATCATATCTCACTCATATGTCGAAGACGTCTTGTGGAAAAAGTGAAAGAAAATCCCAAAAAGATGAAAATAAACAAAAGGTAGTTTATATGTGTAAAATAAATTTTATATAGCTTAATGTGAGAAAAGATTATATATAAATTTTTATATAGAACAATGTTAGAAAAATTAATTACAAAATGACAAATGTTTTGTGTGCGTGACACGTTTTGTCCTTTAGGATCCGCTGAAGTCCTAAAGAACGAAATGCGTCACGCAAAAGATTTTTCCAGTTTGTCATTCTTTCTTTTTATGTGCCATGTCCTTTCAGACATAGACGATCGTGGCTCTCCACCTCCCTCTATCCCTTGCAGCTCTCAACAAGTTCCTTTCCCATGCTTCCTCCCCAGACCACGTTCTGTCATCCACTTGCTTAAGCTCGCCAGGTATGTGACGCGTTGTTTTCGCTTGTCTCTCTTTCCTTCTATTCGACTCATGAATATCAAATTCTCCAGGCCTTCTTCCTCATTATGTGTCCCAGAAACTTCAGCTGCCTCTTCCTGATGTTAAGTATAAGCCTTCTTGTTTGTAACCTCTCTAAGACCTCATCGTTGTTCACATGCTCGGTTCAGGATATCTTTCTGTAGAACTACATCTCCGTCACCTCGTGTCTCTTCTTCATCTTTGAGGAAATCGTCCAACATTCGCTGCCGTAAAGACGAACAGATGTCACGTAACAGTTAGGGATTATTTTCTTCAAAAGAAATCCTCCTGTCTCGCAATAAAATGTCTTTATGCATTGACAGATTGGTTAATTTGGATTTCTACAGTATTCGAAGATGAATGTCTTTGTACATATGAGAAGATTTCCAAGTGTGTTTGTATGTGCAAAGTTCTCATTTAAAAAGTAAGTTCAAGGGTAATCGCTTATGTGTAAACTATGTCTAATCCCTCTACCGTTACTACCTGCTGCATGGCCGAGTCATAAGAGACAAAATTGGTCCCCCCAACCAAGCTTTTCAGATAGTGGTGGTTAAATACCCATCAGGGTTAAAAATAAAAATGGCGGATGAATCTTCTCTTAGGGTTAACTGTCATCAAACACTTTAGCGTTGATAGGCTCCATAGCAGAACATGCAGCAAGTGCAGGGATGACTCGGCATCATTAGATAGAGGGCTGCCTAAACTGAATCAACAGTCATGGTGGAGGATTCCCACTATAACAATCAACGACTAAGTAACCGTGACCAAAGCAAGTCTTCAAGATGTGGTGGGGGCATCAGCTGTGGCTTTTACCGGAAGACGGATGGGCAAAGGAACACCTCTCTGGTTTTCAACCCGGATATATAGAGGGAACTGGTCTGGTTCTCAGTTGCGCAGCGACCCTACAACCACACCCGGTCATAGGATTGATGATAATGATTTTGAAAGAAAGCTAAGACAATCTTATATATGGTTCGGTGGTGTTCTGTTGGTAATATTTTTGGTAACGTCATATCTCATCATATGTCGTAGAAGCTTTTTGAAAGAGTGAAGGGGAACCAAAAAAGATGGTAATAAACAAAAGAGAATAAAGGTGAAATAATTTTTACATGTCGCCACTGATTGATTTGATTGGTTCGTTTTTTTACGGTTTATTTTCAACTATTTGCAGGTTATTTAAAGCCAGAAAATATTTTTTAGATTGTAAAAATTCTTTTTGAGATAATATACACCTCTTACTAATTAACCCATAGCTGGGTGTGGATATGTGGATTCATGCCTTTTCCACTGGTATTTGCACGTAAGTGAATATAACGAACCCGATGGTAATTAGAACATATCCAAGTTTACAGCATCTGATATTCCTAAGCGGTCACCCATCTAGATACTGACCAGTTTCGCCGTGGCTTAACGTCGCTGATCGTACGTTTCAATGTGATATGACAGTAAGCCTTTTATATAGCATAAAGTATTAAGAAAATATTAGAATTCTACACTATTCGAAGACGTAGGTCCTTGTACATATGAAGAAGTGTATAAGTTTTTTATGTATGTGCAAATGTCTCATTAAGCAAGTCAGTCAGTGATGTGGCATGCGTGATACACGCTTATGCGATCATGTATCTTTCGATACATGTATAACAAAGCAGATTTTTCACGCAGTCGGTTTCCATCCAAGGCTATAGAACCCGGTTTGTCCTGCAATTCTGAGGGGAAGATGAGGGTATTAGCACGTAAGTGAACATAATGGATTCAACTGGAATTCGAACTCGGCTCTTCGATTCCGCCATCCTAGCCGCTAACCATTACTCCACCGTATATTTGGCTAATTGTTTATGTGTAAACATGTAAAGGCAGCAAAGAAGTTATGTTTGAAAATTACCGCTTGACTTCTGATTGGCTCATGAGAATGTGACATCATATCATTCTTGAAAGTCGTTCTTGTTTCTGATTGGCTCGTGGAAATATGGCCTCATAGTCATTTTCTTTATTAAGTATATTCCGAATTTGCATCTATTTTTTTAGCAATGATGAAGCTTGGATTTTCTTGTTTTCCTCATTACTTGAAGTTAAATATTGGCAAGTATTCTTTCATGGCGACTGTTTAAATTTTGAGCCAAAATAAAAAAAAAACTCCCCGAAATATACATAAAGTCTCTCGAAGGTCCAGAATTTGACACCTCTACTTGAAACGGATCTAACTGAACAAAAGAAGCACCTATGTGTCTATGTGACATTGTAAAAACTTAGTGTATGCTTCCGGGTCAAACTTTATCTATCCTATATATCTTAATAGTATGCACGTCTTACTTCCTCCTCTTACGTCCTTACAACAACCTCTTCCAATAACCTTCGAACCTTGAGTGGCTTTTAGGCTTTGTATTGGAGGAACAATTGTATAAAACTTGCTTGCATGGGATATTTTTATTACAGTAAACCTTATCGCAATATGTGTCAGCGTTTAAACTTCAGGCACTGACGGTGCACTTATATGAAGTTTACTATAATACAAAATGGCCAAAGACATTGAAAATTTTATCAGAATGTCTACTCCCCTCTAAAGTTAGGGTGGGTTGATTTTTTACATTTTTTTTTTTTTACTTTTTTAGATAATCGACATTGCACTCGATGAGAAAGCTTGGGTTTGATGCGATAAGTATTAACGCCAAACATTAGATTCCTACCTTTTACCAATTGTGGACCATTTAGTATTAAAGATCATCGGGAAAAATGTACAGGAATATCAAACTTCCGCGGGTTTTTGCTGAAAAAATACCTTCAGAAAATAAATCCAAATAAAGTTGATATCTTTGGTATTAGATACATTGAATGGAAAATATATCCAAACCAGAATTCTAATTATGAATCACCACAAACAAAATATGCAACTTTTTTATTGTATTCGATGAGTAAAAACTGTAAAAAAATTGTAAAAGATTACAAAAAAGGCTATTTAATCATTAAGATTTGTGTTATACCGGAACGTACCTATTCTATGGTAAATAGACTCTCCCACAGATAAGTAGTAGTAGCAGTTGCCAGTGGGCTCAGTGGAGTTGAGTGAGTCAGTCGATGTCGGACATTGAAGTATCAACGACCACAACTAGATTGCTGCGTCATTAATTGTTATTTCAATTTCGTAACGTTTTGTACGTCGAACTTAATTTAGGACCGACTTAGTGAAATACAAGCCTCCACTATGAAAACTACTCTACAACAATTTGTTAGATAATGTGTTAAGTCATAATTAATAAAAACAAAAAGTAGATAAAAGTGTATATAACAACATAACATTGCAGGGCACACATTATACGACAAAATGTTTTAAATTTACATTGTTTAGTGAAAATCGAACTAAAACTACAACACTGTATAACATATTACATCATAATATAACTAAATTGTTCAGTTTCATTTTTCCTTTGAAGTAATTGAAAGTCTTTTTTGATGGTACAATGATGTAATTATAATGTGCCTGTGCTATGCATCTTGTCCATATACAATTTGTCAACCTTCAGTAAATTATAAATTTTATAAGGGTTTGCTATAAGACTTTCACTGATCACCGGAATGAAATTCCAACGCTACAATTTTTAACATAAACATAATTTTTAAACTTGTTTCCTCAAAAAATCGTAACGATTTGAAAAAAACATATTTTGTGTCGATATTTATTTTGTGAAACCCGAACTCTCAAATTGAGTGTAATACGACGGTTCCAAATATCTAACATGCTGAATACAGGTGAAAATCGGCTTCGTCCCTACAGGTGTTGTAATTTTATTTTCTGTCAGTGTATACAACTGATGAATCATCTTCTCCGCCTCTTAAGTAGCCAAAGACATCTGTTTTCTAAAATCCTCTAACATGTAGATACATCTAATGATATAAAGCGAAGAATAGCACTTGCCTTAGGAAAGCCTAGTAAAACATAGCAACTATTTTAATCGACTAAGTTACGAGCACTCAATGGCTTTGCAGAAAATAAAGTCTTGCTATTAATCTTCATTCAATGACCTTTCTTGGTTAAATAATTATGTTGTTTTTTTTTACGCAGAAACAAAGTTAATTGAATAGACAGAAGTAGAAAATGGAGTAAAGAATTTATCAGTTGATTTATTATGAGAATATTAAATGAACAGTTCTGATAGGCAAAAAGCTCATACGATGGTTTCGGTTTAAGATAGGACTCAAGCAAGATTATCAGACAGATTATCTTCAAGTCTTGGTAGGACACGGACAGGATTATCAGATATGTTATCCTATAATATTTAGGAATCGTCAGACAATATTATCAGACATATTATTCTCAAAATTTGATAGGACCCGAACAAGATTATCAGACATATTATTCTCAAAATCTGATAGGACCCAGGCAGGATTATCAGACATATTATCCTAAAGAATTTGGGAGGCGTCAGACAATATGATCAGGCATATTATTCTCAAAATATTATAGGACCCAGACAAGAGTATCACACATATTATTCTCAAAATTTGACAGAACCCAGACAAGATTATCAGACATATTATTCTCAAAATTTAATAGGACTTAGACAAGACGACCAGACATATTATTCTCAAAATTTGATAGGACCCAGACAAGTATATCAGACATATTATTCTCAAAATTTGATAGGATCCAGACAAGATTATCAGACATATTATTCTCAAAATTTGATAGGACTCAGACAAGACGATCAGACATATTATTCTCAAAATTTGATAGGACCCAGACAAAATTATCAGACATATTATTCTCAAAATTTGATAGGTCCCAGACAAGATTATCAGACATATTATTCTCAAAATTTAATAGGACCCAGACAAGATTATCACACGTACTATCTTAAAATATTTGAGAGGAGTCAGTTTGTATTATACATATTACCCTCAAAATTCGATAGGTGTCAAACGAGATTATCCGACATACCCAAAATTTGTAAATGACAAGCATGATTATCAGACATTATATTCAAAATTTAGTAGGTGTTAAACACGATTATCATTCATATTATCTTAAGATTTTGGCAAGAGTCAGAGAAGAATATTAGACATCCTCGAAATTTAGCAGGGGGTAGGCGAGATTATCAAACATATTATCCTCAAAATGTTTTTTATCATTTCTCCCTAAGTATGGCGATAAAATCCACTAATTCGCAAGGGAATGACAGAGACTGAAATAAACAAAGAGGACAATAAAAGAAAAGGATTCAAAGAAGTAGAAGATGACTATTGACGTTTCGTTTAAATTTTTGAAGATCGTATTTGAAAGAAAACAAAAAACTGGAAGAGAACTCCACGAGAGAAAAGTGTTGAAGAAGAAATTATTAGCATAGAACTTATGGTTACAACTAGCAATTTCAACAATTAAATTATGGGACCTAACTGCCAATCTAGTACTGCTCTTAAATTCGTATCGATGCACCAAAGGGAAAAGCTCATCAGAACAATTACCGTTAAAATATTTATAGAAGTGGTACAGGGAAGCTACGTTATGGCCGTGGGAAAGTAAGTGATGGCAAGATACCAGTTCAGGCCCAACTGCGCTGCAGATTCTTCTTTGAATTTTGTCAAAATATCTTTAGATATATAGCAAAAACATCAGACCAAATATGGCAGTAACACTGGACGAATGGTAGACTGAAAAACGTCCAAGATAGATTCTGGCGAGAAAAATTGTATAGTGAACCGTCTTTCCTACGAGCAAACTAAGCAACTGATTCAATGTGTAATATCCCAAGAATTTGACGCAAATGATTCAATCAACCTACAATCAAACCTTCACCTTCTAGAGAACCATCTAACTGACATTAGATATGCTATTGATACGGCACTGATTTCACAAATATTTGGCCAGACTAAAAATATACAAAAGAAATTAAAAATGCTTGCAAGAAATAGGAACAGTTAATAGCAAAGTAATGACAAACGAAGAGAATAACATTATGATAGACGGTGAAACTGTTTAAAATGTTTAAATTTCTACCATAGAACTAGATGCTTGCCATTAGGCTCGAAATCAAATCAGGCTACACATTTGGTGGATCTATTTGGGAGAAACAGGATGTTTGCGTTACAAAGATTTAAAACTCAACGTCAGCCGTCACCTGTAAAATTTCAAATTTATTTTCATTGAAATATATCATATGTAAAGCGTTAAATAAGCATGAAAAACATACAGAAGCTCTCGTTGGATTTAAAATCGAAAATAGTTTTGACACACGCTTAATCCACTAATAAAAATTATCTCATAAGCATCTATACTCACCATAACAACAAAATAAAACGTAGAATAATTAAAGTATATTAGACCAGTTCTAAAGTCTTTTCAATGTATTTTTCTCTATCGTGTAAATAGTGAGAAATTCTGTTGGCTTAAATTTTAATTTCTCACTATTTACACGATAGAGAAAAATACATTGAAAAGACTTTAGAACTGCTCTAATATACTTATTATCTCATATTTGATTCATAGGATTAAAAAATAAAGAATATAAATAGACTTGGCAAAACTAAATACATAAAAATATCTAAGAAATAATGACTACAATTAAATTTAATATAGTGGTATGCATCCGTTTATATCGCGAGATAAAGGCAACAGTTCTTTGGTGGTATGTCCAGAGTGACCTCTCCATTGAACAAACCTGGGCGATGTTATATGAAGGCCGTGCGCAGCCGAACCGACAAGATCCCAAAAAATACAGGGTGTTACATTTGGGACTGGCTTGGCTGCAGGAGTTGACGGGAAGTTGTCATTGTTGAAAGCCAACAGCCTTCGGGACACTGCTCCAGGTTTTCTGTCTGGATTTATTTCCATAGCCTTTTCCCCGTTTGGATACGAATCCAATGCTACAGAGTTTTAAAGTCAGGGTTGTCGATCTACATCTATACGAAGTAGCTGGTTATGAGGCGCCTGTTGTCCGCCTCGAACAATCTCCAGTTTGGAGCTGTCAGAGGACATATGAGAAGCATGTTACGGACGCGTTTGTAGACAGTGGGAGCTTATCCCCAATATTACCTGCAGCTACGAATACCTTTGGAACATATATATTAAAATCTTAAAATAAAATGTGTTACAATTACTTATAAACAATAAGAGACTTAATTAATACAAAACAAAATAACCTAAAACCTGAAAAATATTTAACAGAATAGGCTGTAAATAACTCACGAGTAATATATAAATGAAACATTTCAGAATTATATATTATAGAATATATGGACAGAAAGGTATCTTTTACAAATAGTGGTCATATTATGATGAACTACAAATGCATTGAATGTCTTCCTTTGAAACAGATCCCTTTTGTGTTCATATATTTAATTTATTTTTTTAGGGGCATTTTTTCAACCGGTTTTGTAAATTTTGTAAGTTTAATGTCGTTGTTACTTTGTATTGTTTTAATTAAATATGTTATTGTTTTGAAGTCCTTTTGATAAAAAAGTTCATCTTCTCATTGTCGTAGAGTTATGGTTAACGAGCACATTTCCGCTAGTGTGGCAAGTTCGAGCTTTACTGGATAACCTAATATTGTAGACTTACATCAAACACCAAATTTAAAGCGATGATTAGTAATCTTGTCACATAGTTCAATACGTCATTGTATTCGATTCTCACTGTGCTTGTGTCAAACTATTTTATATAATCTTTGTGACAAACGTAGCTCCCCTGTGCATTTTCTATAAATACTTTCATGGTAATAGTTATGATAAGCTTTCCTTTTTGGTACCTAGACTTTATGAATTTAATCGCAGTACAAGATTGGCGACATGGCCTCATCATTTTACATGGAACCATTAATTCTACACTAACAGTTTCTTCTCGCATTTGCTTGTGGAACTCTCTTCCGGCTTCTTGCTTTCCAATCTCGTATTTGCTTGGGGTGAAATGATATTAAGAAAATGAATATAAATTAAATCCGGGTTGTTTTCATGAAATGACCAATCAAAGTAAAGCAAACGCTTCACTGACCAGAATATATTTATATACACGTTGTTAAACCATTCAAGGCCTCGCCTACTACCGTCGTTATCAAAACAAGTCCTATTATTAAATACTACCGGTGAACAATCTTTTATGTAGTAGTGTTCACTGATACCAGTAGATTTCTTTGTAGCTATTATGAATTTACTGTATGTATAGATATTGCTCCCTGAAAAACAACAAAAACAATTTTCAATAAATGCATGATAAAATGTACTAAAATTCTTCTTTTACAAAAAATATCCTGGCAATTAAACCTTACGTTACTTCTATTTAAAAACAAAAAAAAAAGCAGTCGTATAATTTGTGTTAATAATATAAGTGTTTCTTCATGGTTAGTGAGAATGTCAGATAAAGATTAGGTTATTATTTTATTTCATTTATTTATTTTTTTTATTATTTTTTTTTTATTTTTTATTTTTTTTTTTTTTTTTTTTTTTTTTGGTTGTGATGTGTTCATTTTTTCATAAATATTCCATTCCAAAATCTGAGTGCCTCCAATGCATTGGTGCGTCCAATAAGCCAGCAAATACGGTAGGTGACCGTTAAGTTGTACTGACAATAACCTGAAGAAGCCCTGGCAAATATTTTGCTAAATTGATGAATATCCAAAAATAAAAGCTTTCTTCTTTTTATATATATATATATATATATATATATATATATATATATATATATATATATATATATATATATATATATATATATATATATATATATATATATTGTATATATTTCGGCTGCAATTTTTCATTAATGCATGTTTCATTAAATAATATAGACAGGTTTTGTCTATTTATTTTAAGTAAGATCCTTTCATATTGTCTGATAAGCTTAGTCACATTATCGTTGAAAGACGAAAGGAAATCACCATATTGATATATGTTTAAATCCAATCTAAGCTTTCGGAAATATGTTGTTTTCCTTTTGTCTTTCAAAAAAAATATGGTGTTTTTCCTTTCGTCTTTTTGAAAAAAAAATATCACCAACAATGTTTTTAAAAAATAATTATTGCTAGCAATACATTCTCGAAAAAAATACAATATATTTTTGAAGGAAAATATTACCAGAAATAGATTTTTGACAAAATGAATATTATTAGCAATAAAAATTTGGTCGGCATTAAATAACCTATTGAGGTCGATATGCCGTAAAACAAAACAAAACAAAAGCTTGTTATCCATTTTAGGCAACAACGAACGCAATCTTTTCAAACAACAAAGCTCACTATATTTTATATACATCAAACATAAAATGTTACACAGTAAACTTTATACATCTGTGTCCTGAAATTTACGTTGACAAAAGAAATGACGTTCATTAAATTCCCTGCCACGAAGACGTCCTGGTGGGCAAAGCTGTATCGCTTTCTGAAATAAAATAAACCCGACGTTTAAAGCATTATATACACTTAGGCACAAATACCCTTCTGAAAGGTATGAATCCACGTCTTGTCCCACACCAATGGGTTAATTATTAAGAATGGTATCATTAAAGCCATTATTATCTTTAAAAAATAAAATAAAATCACGTACAAAATATTTAGATTTCGCCATTTAAATAATCCACAGAGTTTTATCTGCCGCTAAATAAAATTTTTAAAAAGGCAACCAACCAAAAGTAACTAATTCGGAGTTGATTTGTTATAAAATTTGAATATCTAATTAATAACATAAAGTTATCTGAGGATGTGACTCTCACATGATATTGAAGTTTTGCGAAGGAGGTGTTATTTCTGCAAGACAAAGATTTGAGCATGGAGACAGGCTCTTGTATTTTTAGAGACGAAATTCAACTTGAAAGCGTACAAATATCAGTTTTCTGAACAAGAGTAGAGGCTTAACCCTTGTTTACTCTTTAGGATTGCTTTTCCAGTTCCTTTTAAAGTCTGCTTCAACTCTATACTTCTCACGTTTCAGCCTGAAATCTGAATTGTTTTTCACTAGTTAATTATTTTCTCCTCTCTCAATAGGTTCGCCTATTATCCGGTTCGCACTTCTCCTCGGTCTTTTGAACAGGAGTAGAGGTCTATCCTTTGTTTCCGGTTTAGGACTGGGTATCCGGTATCTTCAAATCTCTACTTCTGATGTTTCCGCCTGATATTTGAAATTTTATTCGGTAATTATTTTTATTTCTTCCTCTCCCTGTAGGAGTAGATAGGTTTTTTCCTATCGTTCGGTTCACACTCTTCCCCGCTCTTTTGAACAGGAGTGGAGATTCATCCATGGTTTTCCCGTTTAGGATTGGGTTTCCCGTCCCTTCTAAAATCTACTTCAACTCTATACTCCTAAAATCTCCGCATGAACTCTGAAATTTTATTCACTACTAGCAGCATGGCCCGGCGTTGCCCGTGCTTGATTAAAAAATCGTACGACTCATACAGCAATCGCTATCACTTGACTTAAAATATTTTTGCCCTTCCTTGGCTTTAAAGGAGTGCCCTTTGCCATGCTGATGTTGCTACATGCCTTACTTCTTGCCTATCTCACACTGCTAATTTTTTCTAAGCTCTATACCAAACATTAAATCTGTTACGAAAAAAGAACTAAACAAAATGAAGACAAAACGATCAGCTTTAAAAAAAGGACTCGTAACTGGAAAAACCGAATGAAAAAAGAATGTTAACAACAAATACTTTTTCACACCCAACCCAGTTCTGCGGAATCAGAATCAACGTTGAGTTTAAGCAAGCTAACGAGCCAATTGGAGTAAAGTGCCATGCAGATTTAAATTTTTCCCACTTGTGACAAATGCAGCTATGGATGTTTTTTTTTTTTTGCATGCTAGCATGCTAGTTAATATTCGTGTGAGTCAGCTGTTGGCTCTCACTCTGGCCAGTAGAAAATGGCCGCAAACTACATGAAAACTGCCGTAGAAGCATGAAAAAATCGATTATTTCCACTATCGATGGGAGTTGGGAAATGCAAAGTCGGTCTTGGCCTTCCTGATAACTTGGAGCATGTGCATGTAAATATTGGTGCAAATCCGTCGAAAATTACGGCCGTGCATTCGTTACACACACACACACACACATCCTGTCTTTTATAGATAGAGATTTAAGTCTTGACCTCTGTATGTCTAGAATTAGCTGTCCTATTATCTTGCCCTTTGTTATGATAATACAACTCCACACAGTAATGCTCCACTTTGAGTAGCTCTTAAGCCTCGTATTAAGTAAACATTAGTAAAAAAATCTTTGATAAATAGTTTGTCTCAACAAGATTTTTCAATTTTTCGTCTTGTACGAAGTAA
Source organism: Acanthosepion pharaonis (assembly GCA_903632075.3). Lineage (NCBI taxonomy): Eukaryota > Metazoa > Mollusca > Cephalopoda > Sepiida > Sepiidae > Acanthosepion > Acanthosepion pharaonis. The sequence continues at coordinate 2,118,889 of CAHIKZ030000036.1, forward strand.
ATATTGGTAATTATTGGGGGTAGTGCATATATTTGTGAGGACTGATCTTTTTTTTTCCGCAATGCAAACACGCCCTGAGGAATACACAGAGAAATTCTCACGCTCACATTCACGAGTGTAAAGTGTTTAATAACAATAAAAAGTTATGACCTAGAAATCATATACAACTGTGATGACTTGCTGTTTTATACAGAAAAACCAGTTAAGTGTGTTTATTCTGGGATTGGGGAATTGGAGAGTTCCCAAATTACGTAATCTGAAATATTTGCTTTCTCAAATTAACCTGTCCGGACAGCATTCAGACATACTGAGAAAAATGTCGTTTTAGGTTCGATCATTTCGGACAGTCATTTCATCTCGACGTATGTTTGCTTTTCATCATATTAATGTGGAATGAAACAACGATATGTAGGACAGAATGAAAGTCAACTCAATTATTATTTTCGAACATTATTTAGCAGAATCACGAAAAATCTAAATTAGGTGACATACAACAATTGTGACGTCTTTTCTTTTGGTTTTTCTCGCCCTGTTCGTATTTATCTTAGTGAATCCATATCAAACTATTTATATCTCTCCCCGTCTAATTCTTTTACTTTAACGGTCGATTAAAGTTTCAGTTTATTTGTATGAGTCAGCCAGATCACATTCCTATATTTATCTATTTCAGTCTGTTCGTATATTTCTCACTGCCTCAATCAATCAATCTATCTCAATCTGTTCACACACATAAACACACACACACACACACACACACACACACACATATATATATATATATATATATACAAATGTAAAAGAGCGAAGAGTAAAATTTCAAAACATTAATTTAAAGCAGGACTCAATACAAAAGTAGAGCAATAAATATTTATTTATTATGCAATGTTACATTAGAACATGCACATACCCACTACAAAACTGCACATCTTGTTTCAACGTTAAAAATTAACGTTTCTTCAGGTGGGAAACCATAATGGTACCATCATGGTTACCCACCTGAAGAAACGTTAATTTTTAACGTTGAAACAAGATGTATAGTTTATGAAAATGTTACAATGTAACAGTGTATAACACACACACATATATATATATATACATACATATATATATATATATATATATATATATATATATATATATAACTGACTGTGTGTGTGTGTGTGTGTGTGTGTGTGTGTGTGTGTGTGTGTGTGTGTGTGTGTGTGTTCGCGAACTACTCGAGAACCATAAGGCATATTTCCACCAAATTTGGAACATAGATTGTACTCGATACTGGGTGTGTCTGGGCAACAAAAATAGTAATTTTTCAAAAATCAATAACCAATAATCAATAAATATAATGTTTAAATGGGAATTTCCATTTGTTTGGTTGTTTTTAAACTTTCAGACTTGAAGTCTAAACCCTAAGGCTGATTTTAATGAAACTTGATAAGTGTATGCAACTTACTGTCACGCTTATTATACGCTATATTGATTTTCGTTTCTCTCGACACTGAGAACCCCAGGGTGCCCGACAGGGACCTCCAAAAATTCAAATTGCTTCGATTTTGATGAAATTTTGCATGTTTGTTACGCTCTTACAATGAGATAGAAATCGGTTGTCAGATTTTTTAAAATGCATGAAGAAGGGGGGGGGGCTCCCAGGATGACCCTATAAACCCCTTGATGCCTCAGTTGCTTTTCAAGTGTATTTTGTAGTAGTATTCCCCAATTTCAACGAAAATTTCAGTATATATTGAGATTATATCGAGTAACTGAAGTAATTGTTGAATTTCTTCTCCTTCCAATGCATGTTGTTCATTCGATGTAGTTTGAACAAAAGCTGTCAACAAAGCATTTCTCCTCAACAATTTTCAAAGATCGATTGCGATTAATGTACACTTCATTTGCTGACAAATTTTTTTTGTATCTTCTGTGCTTCTGTAAAAAACAACTTTCTTCTGTTATAAATGTTTTCACACTTCATGTCATTATAATTTTTCGTCATATAGATAAGAGGCGCTAAAGAAAAATCTTCATTTTAACTTTACAAATTGGATGAGGTTCGGGATCTTTTTTTGAATAAACCCAGGCAACGCCGGGTAATGCTGCTAGTATATATATATATATATATATATATATATATATATATATATATGGGGGGTATCAATCTGTTCACATCTAACTAGCTCGCTATCTTTATGTAGGTATGTCTTTCTATCTAATGTCTTTCTATCTATCGTTCTATGTCTGTTCGATCTATCAGTCCTATCTGTATACGTGGCAGTCTGTGTCAGTCAATTTAAATGTATTCATGTGAGTCTATTCACATTTATCTATCCATTTATTTATCTATCTAAATCTATTCATATATCTCTCTATATCCATCTCAATCTGTTTATCACTCTATCTATTTATTTAACTATCAATCTGTCCATCTATTTTGTTCATATCTCTCTATTTAGTGATCTATCTATTTATCTGTCTGCCTATCTGTCTGTCTGTGTCAATCAATTTGAATGTATTGATGTCAGTCTATTCACATCTATCTATTTATCTATCTATATCTATTTATATGTCTCTCTATATGTATCTAAGTCTGTTTATTATCAATCTATCTATTTATTTAACTAATCAATCTGTCCATCTACCTCAATCTGTTCATATCTTTCTATTTATCTATCCGTCTGTCTGTCTGTCTGTCTCTCTCTCTCTCTCTCTCTCTCTCTCTATATATATATATATATATATATATATATATATATATATATACATATATATATATCACTGTATATATATATATATATATATATATATATATATATATATATATATATATATATATATAAAATCTCCGCTTTTACCTGAAGACGGTCATGAGACCAGAAACACGTGTAGTAAAATTATGGAAAATAAAGCCTATTTTTTCTAAGAAAATCCACATTACAACCAAAAACGTTTGCGGCACCTCTCTTCTCTTCTTTATAATATATATATATATATATAGATAGATAGATAGATAGATAGATAGATAGATAGATAGATAGATAGATAGATAGATAGATAGATCTGTTCATATCGATCTATCTGCCTATCTCAATCTGTTCATATATATTGGTCTCTCTGTCTGTTTATATCAATCTGTTCATATCTATATCAGTGTCAGTGTACCTGTTTGTCTGTCTGTGCCAGTCAGAATCTATTTATGTCAGTCTATTCACATCAGTCTGTCTATCTATCTCAATCTGTTCATATCTATCTGTTTATCTAAATCTGTTATTTATCTATCAATCTATCACAGTCTGTTCATATCTATCTATCTCAATCTTTCGTATCTATATCTATGTATCTGTATATATATATATATATATATATATATATATATATATATATATATATATATATATATATCTGCCTGTCTTTCTAATTATCTATCTATCTCAGTCACTTCCTATCTATCAATTTTGTCTGTCTATTTGTTGATATCTGTCTATCTATCTAATTATCAGACAGTCTCTCTGTTTGTCTGTCTGCCTGTTTCAATCTATTCATATCTATGTGTCAGTCAGTCTGTCTCTCTTTCTTTCTGTCTTTCTCCGTTAGTAAGTTTAAATCTATGTATCTGTCTATCTCTGTTCACACACACACACACACACACACAAACACACACACACAGAGGCGCGCGCATAACTATTTATCGATTTATCTCAGTCTCTACGTATCTATCAATATATGTCAGTCTTTTCATATCTATTTATCTGTCAATTCAATTATATATTCTTTTCTATCTCCACAAACATATCTATATATGTGTATGTGTGTGTGTGTGTGTGTGTCTGTATGCGTATATATATATATATATATATATATATATATATATATATAGAGAGAGAGAGAGAGAGAGGGAGGGAGAGAGAGGGAAAAGTTTTTTAAATCTATGTATTTAATTCTCTTCACAACTATCTGTATTTATCTCAGCCTCTTTATTATCTGTCTGTCTGTCTGTCTGTCTGTCTATCTATCTATGTCCATTAGCTATCTATCTATGCGCCATTTTTATCTATCTATGTCCATTACCTATCTATCTGTCTATCTATCTATGTCTATTATCTATCTATCTATCTCCATTATCTGTCTATCGCCATCATCTATCTATCTATCTATCTATCTATCTATCTATCTATCTATCTATCTATCTATCTATTTATGTCCATTCTCTATCTATCTATCTATCTATGTCCGTTATTTATCTATATATTTTTCTATCTACCTCAGTCTGTTCACGCACTCACATACATAGTATCTGACTATCGATCTATCTCAGTTTGTTCGTATCTATCAATGTATGTATGTCTTTTAATATCTATTTATCTGTCAATTCAATTCTATTCAATTATATATTCTCCCCAGTCAATTCAATCACTCAGTCAAGCCCGACTTTACGTCTGTTGATTTTATGCTTTCAAAGTAAGTGCTTAATTTTGTCTACGTTCGTCATTATTGTTGGATTTTGTGTATTTATCTGTTTTCCGTACGTGAATTCTTGTCCGTTGTTTTGTTTTTACTTGTGAACGGTGTCGTGGAACGCCAACATTATGGCGCAGCTCCAACTTTTCGAGACGACACCCACTACAGCAGGCCGTTCGGCGTGAGTAGGAAATAGATCCCCCCCTCCTCCCCAAGAAAGGACTAGAGTATTACAATGGTCTAAAAGGACAAATTGAAGAATTTGTGTCCGGAAATGACTTGTTGCCGTTGCCTTCTCTTCTTGAAGCTGTGGGCACCAAAACCATCTCGCTACATAAATAGTTTTGTCTTTCTTTCCGACCTGAAAACGCCGATCCTAACACACATCGGTGAAATGCGTTGTCATTTAAAAACAGCTTTCCCCCTCTGTCTGATTATATCCACACACATATTCACATACAAGCATACGCACGCCCACACACACACACACACACACACACACACACACGTGTGTGTGTGTGTGTGTGTGTGTGTGTGTGTGTGTGTGTGTGTGTGTGTGTGCGTGGCAGATTATCTATCTCAAGTGATATGTATCTCAGTTCTTTTATGAACTGTCTCAGTTTATATTGTATATAGTTTTTACGCATACATCGCACCAAATACAAATATACACATGTACATTCAAATGTATTCATAACGATCAATTATAGACTTCTTTCTCACTTTTATTAAAGCGACAAAGACTAGAGAAAAATATCATTCCAATTTTATCACGTGACATATTCATAATATATGCCGCTTCCCTCTTAGTTTTAATCCTAGGCTTAGAGATTCGACCTGTAGGGGATTTTGTCACGATTTGTTCCAACTCAGCGACATATCTGCGATTTTTATTTTGGGGCTATCTACATTTTTTTTCTTTTTTTATTGCTAGGGTAGTTGTATCCCGTTTTAATAAATAACTGCTATTAATGCTTAAATTATATATATATATATATATATATATATATATATATATATATATATATATATATATATATCGAAAAATGAGGCAACGTGAAAAAGTTTTTTGAATGACAATACGTTTCGCATTCGTGTGCTAGCTTTGCGTTTTCAGGTCAGAATGAAAGACAAAGTTGTGTGTTTTTGCATTAATGTCGTTATTGTCCGTTAGAGTTAACTACTCTAAGTATATCTTTGTTATTCTCTCTGTTATTAGCTCGTATACCTCATTATACAGTTTTGTTACAGTTTATTTCCTATGGATTTCATCCGATAATGAGGTTTCGTCGGATTTCTTGTATTTTGTACATTGGTTCATGATATGCGATTTAATTTATCTATTAACGGATAAATGGCAAGTTAACCGGCACAATAAGGTATCGATGGTGTAATCAATGTATATGTTGTCTGAACTGTTATAATTAGAGTGACATCTCTAACCGGGCAAGTGAATTCGAAGAAAACATTGGTTTAATGAACTTTTGATTATATAACTGATGGTGATAATATTACCACCACAAATACTGCCAGTGAAAATAACGTAATTAAAATAAACTTGAAATAAATCCTAGTCCAAAACGAATAATTCTTGGCAATGCTTCATCTAATCAAAATTCTAGATAATATTACTACTACTAATTCTACTAGTGGAAATAGAGCAATTGAAATGAAAATGAAAGAAATCCTAGTCTAAAACGAATAATTCTTGGCAATGCTTCATCTAATCAAAATTCTAGATAATATTACTACTACTAATTCTACTAGTGGAAATAGGGCAATTGAAATGAAAATGAAAGAAATCCTAGTCTAAAACAAATAATTCTTGGCAATGCTTCATCTAATCAAAATTCTAGATAATATTACTACTACTAATTCTACTAGTGGAAATAGAGCAATTGAAATGAAGATGAAAGAAATCCTAGTCCAAAACGAATAATTCTTGGCAATGCTTCATCTAATCAAAATTCTAGATAATATTACTACTACTAATTCTACTAGTGGAAATAGAGCAATTGAAATGAAAATGAAAGAAATCCTAGTCTAAAACGAATAATTCTTGGCAATGCTTCATCTAATCAAAATTCTAGATAATATTACTACTAATAATTCTACTAGTGGAAATAGAGCAATTGAAATGAAAATGAAAGAAATCCTAGTCTAAAACGAATAATTCTTGGCAATGCTTCATCTAATCAAAATTCTAGATAATATTACTACTACTAATTCTACTAGTGGAAATAGGGCAATTGAAATGAAAATGAAAGAAATCCTAGTCTAAAACGAATAATTCTTGGCAATGCTTCATCTAATCAAAATTCTAGATAATATTACTACTACTAATTCTACTAGTGGAAATAGAGCAATTGAAATGAAGATGAAAGAAATCCTAGTCCAAAACGAATAATTCTTGGCAATGCTTCATCTAATCAAAATTCTAGATAATATTACTACTACTAATTCTACTAGTGGAAATAGAACAATTGAAATGAAAATGAAAGAAATCCTAGTCTAAAACGAATAATTCTTGGCAATGCTTCATCTAATCAAAATTCTAGATAATATTACTACTACTAATTCTACTAGTGGAAATAGAGCAATTGAAATGAAAATGAAAAAGAAATCCTAGTCTAAAACGAATAATTCTTGGCAATGCTTCATCTAATCAAAATTCTAGATAATATTACTACTACTAATTCTACTAGTGGAAATAGAGCAATTGAAATGAAGATGAAAGAAATCCTAGTCCAAAACGAATAATTCTTGGCAATGCTTCATCTAATCAAAATTCTAGATAATATTACTACTACTAATTCTACTAGCAATTGAAATGAAAATGAAAGAAATCCTAGTCTAAAACGAATAATTCTTGGCAATGCTTCATCTAATCAAAATTCTAGATAATATTACTACTACTAATTCTACTAGTGGAAATAGAGCAATTGAAATGAAGATGAAAGAAATCCTAGTCCAAAACGAATAATTCTTGGCAATGCTTCATCTAATCAAAATTCTAGATAATATTACTACTACTAATTCTACTAGTGGAAATAGAGCAATTGAAATGAAAATGAAAGAAATCCTAGTCTAAAACGAATAATTCTTGGCAATGCTTCATCTAATCAAAATTCTAGATAATATTACTACTACTAATTCTACTAGTGGAAATAGAGCAATTGAAATGAAAATGAAAAGAAATCCTAGTCTAAAACGAATAATTCTTGGCAATGCTTCATCTAATCAAAATTCTAGATAATATTACTACTACTAATTCTACTAGTGGAAATAGAGCAATTGAAATGAAGATGAAAGAAATCCTAGTCCAAAACGAATAATTCTTGGCAATGCTTCATCTAATCAAAATTCTAGATAATATTACTACTACTAATTCTACTAGTGGAAATAGAGCAATTGAAATGAAAATGAAAGAAATCCTAGTCTAAAACGAATAATTCTTGGCAATGCTTCATCTAATCAAAATTCTAGATAATATTACTACTACTAATTCTACTAGTGGAAATAGAGCAATTGAAATGAAAATGAAAGAAATCCTAGTCCAAAACGAATAATTCTTGGCAATGCTCCATCTAATCAAAATTCCAGATAATATTTCTAATAATACTACTATTGGAAATAAAGTAATTGAAATGAAGATGAAAGAAATCCTAGCCCAAAATGAATGTTTGACAATTCTTCAGCTAATAAATATAAATTTCAAGTAAATTTATCTTCTGTTACATTCAGTTTTTATTTCTTCTCCAAAAATTCTATCATTTCTTTCTAAATAAACACATTTTTTCAGCTTATAAAGGATTTTTATTTCTTTAAAACCTCTACAGTTTCTTTTCCATGAAACGAATAACTTTTCTGTGTACATAGCTTTTGTTGGTTTGTTTTTGTTTTTTGGTAAATAAAACATTTTTGGTAAAACCATAGGTAGCCCGGCGTAAAACGATCCGTTTATGTTTTCTCCTCTTTCCTATTCAGTGTTAGACATGGTAACTTGACGTTATTGAAGGGTCGAACACCAAAGGCTTGAGTAACACTTTGGTTAACTGATCGCCTTCAATCCTGGCTGACCGCCCGCTCACCGGTCGACGAGCGGCAACTCGTGGCTGACCTGCAAGGTAAATATTTTTTTATATATTAAAAAGCTCAACGTTGTTTTATCTTGTCTTTCAGTCTCCACTCCCACTTTTCCATTTTTTTTTTTTTTTTTTTAGCCAGCTGGAAAAGAACTGTTGACTGAATCCATCAGTTAAGGCTGGACAGACACAAATCCTATCTGTTCACGTGTACCTCACACCACGAGTAGTTTTTTAGAAAGCCCCAAACCTCTTAAAATAAATAAGGAACGCGGCAAGAGCAGGGCCGTTAATCAGATTGACTTGATTTAAAGTCGTGATCTTTGAACTGACCAGAGGTCCAAGCGATTTTTTCACACGCCGTATGACCAGTAATATTTGCTTAACTTTGGTTTCAAATGAAAGTGACGTTCTACTCAATATCCAATCTGATGGAAAGCTCTCCCCTCCTCATCTGAAAAGAAAAGGAAGAGCCAACCAAATGTTATTGATTGTTTACGAATAAAAAAGAAACAATTTACTTTAAAAAAAAATCTGCTTATGGACCAGAAAAGTAAACAAAAATAAAACTTAATACCATTTGCATAATCAAAATATTTGCGCAGTTAAAAGTAATTAATATTTCTCCTTGTTGAATAAAATAGGCAATCAGAAAATAGTACTTAGTCCTTGCAGGCACGTTTCGTCACTTGACTTTATCAAAGCAAGTGACAATAAACAAAACGAAATGTTGTGTAGTTAAATGAAATTCAAAAGTTTAAAAAGAAAAAAAATGCTCCTGTGTAAGCCTCTTTTTGGATATTAGTAATTTTCTTTTTTTTTTTTTTTGATTAAGAATGTGTTTTTTGTTTTTCATTTCGACAATGTGTTAAATTTCTCTTTATATACAGAAATACTCGCTAAAAAGGAGAATATGTGATGAAATAAAACGGCCAAAACATAATAAAAACAAAATTTTACAGTTAAAATCTGTGTTATTTTTAAGAAGAAAGATCAAATGATTTTTTATGTAGAAAGTTTTTATCTTATTTAAAACATTGGACATTTTTTGTTATAAAATATGTTTTTTTTTTTTCTTACATCAACGGGGTACCTTAAATTTGTACGTAAATTTGAGCGCTTTTTGCTGTGAAAAACGCATTGATTTGGAAATTCTTGCTGGACTTTCGGGACTTCTTCAGAAATTAATAAAATTATTTTTTAAAATGTTTCATTTTTAGAAAGATGTTTCAAAACTGTTACCCTTACACATTTAATTTTACGACATCTTGCGAAATTCATTTTTGTATTGCTTAAACAAAATTTATGAAGCGCAGGAACAGGAAGATGTAGAAAGTCATGATCGCCTCGGTCCTGAAGAGACACGTCACATAAAAGAAGAAGAATGTTTATATTAGTTATAAGCATTTTGTGATGTCAACGAACACTCGTTTCCACTTTTGGGATCTCAACAAGTACTCGTTGTCACTTTCGTAATGATCGTTGTAGTAGAGACTTTGTAATCGCAGATACAACTATAGTAACGCCGTTGAACAATGCTGGTGTCAGACGCCTTCGAATATCTCTCGCACTAATAGTACTTGCTCGATAGTACTCGCTTGAAAAGTAACCATCGAATAGTGATCTGTATAGAGCAATAGTATAGTGAATAGAGTAGAGAATAAAGGTCTGTATAGTAATAGAGGATAGACTAGAAATGAAGATTCGAATAGTAATAGAAGATAGAATACAAATAGCAATTGTTAGTCGTCAGCTACTTCCTACGTATATGCGTTTCCTCTATGGTCACGTGGTCTACTAAAATCAATAATGGGATCGCCTATGTTTACTCTAGATATGTTCAAACTCAAGTGTCGGCAGCGACACTTCATTCCTACATAAGAAAGCACAAGTCCTTGGAGAATTTAAAACATCATTTTTTTTCTTTCAAAAAGGACCTCCAATTAGAAAAAATTTGCTCTGAATCGTAAAATAAAAATGCATTAAAACTAAGACATTATTTCATTAGAAAAGTTTTAAATTGTTTTTATAAATTATATTATGGGCACTATTATCTCAACAATTTCTTTCGGTGAATAATGAATTTTTATAAGAACAGTTTTCATTTTTATTTTAATTTTAACTAGAATAATGTATAAACTTTAAATCTTTTAAAATTCTGTATTCATTTTTAGCAATCAAGTGATATAGTTATTAAATTGCAACTGTATTTACTAATCATAAATTAAATGGAAAAGCTCACAACAAAAAGTCTCCCAGTATTTTAAAAAGAATTTTGAAATTTTTATGCGAATAAACGTGTCGATTTTTGTTAATACAGATGTGCGTACACGTCATTATCAGAAAACAAGGGAGGTAACTATAGTAAATTTAAAATTTATTGGTAATTTTCTAATATTTCTTCAACAAGCGTCTTTTTAAGTAAGGCTATAAAGACAAAGCACCTAAAATGAAATAAAATATAAGAATCCTTAAAATGTTTTATATTTTCAAGATTGTTGGATAATAAAAATATATATTAAAAAAAGCGTTCACGTTGTATTTGTCATGTAATTTTTTTTCTCAATTCCGTCCCCCTTACTTAGTTTCCGAATGACGTATTAAAACAACAAGAACATATTTACAAGAAAATTTTGTTTATTTATTATTTTCTTAAACAGTATATTTATTTCGTCTACCAGTCTGAACATTCGAGAAATCTTATTAAAAAATCCGCACCCCGGCAGGATACGAACTTTACAGGAGAAACTGACATTTTATCCGACGTGCTTCGGCTACGAAGAACCTCATAATGAAGCAAGCTTCTATTTACCTTTAAAGCACTCTTCGCTCGTTCAGATTTCTTCGATAGTCATAACTGCTAAGTTTCGTATCCAAAACGCAACAAAGTCATTTATAAAGACATAACAGGTTTATGTTTATTGATCCGCCATATTTTTTTATTGCTTTAAACGTCATTTTTATTGGATACACGTATTTGAGTTCGGTTTATTATTTTTAAACAGTGTTTTTATTTCGTCTACAGACTTTCGCGTGGTTTGGATCAACCTATTTTTAATTTCTAATACTTGTAAAATCAGTTAAATGCGACAAAGCTATTTCTAGGAACTTCGGATTAATCCAATCCTTTCTTTTCCCGTTTCTGTCAGTTGTGTGACATTTTGTTTTTCGTCAAATCTCGATCTCAGCTCTGCTAAGCAGAACTAATAAGCAACGTCTCAAGTGGCAACGAGAGATGCCTCATTGGTGACGGTGCGTGTCCCAATGCTGACAATTCTAGTGCCACCTTACGAGAATACGGGGTCACGAAATAGACGGACAGAGATTGCTAAGGTTAACGGATATCAACTGAGTAGTAATACTAATAGATAAGTTAAATTGTGCTTTGTCGAACATGTCTCTTCTAGACATATATATATATATATATATATATATATATATAGTCTTAAGATGTGCTATATTTATGGGATAAAAGTGCTCAATATCAGAGATAGAGCGTATGTAAATATAAAAGTGTTGACTTCTATGTTCACTTTTTATATATTATATATATATATATATATATATATATATATATATATATATATATATATATAAAATGTAAAAGGCTGAAACACTAATATTCTAGGGTTATAATTCGTGGCTTGAGGATTGCATCTAGCAGGAAACAGACTGTCGCCTCTAAGTGTTGACTTCTATGTTCATTTTTATATATATATATATATATATATATATATATATATATATATATATATATATATATATATATATATATATATATATAGTCTACTCTGCGATTTAACCCGTAACATTAGTGCAAAAGTGAACGCGACAGACTAGGCCCGTACTTGAACTCGGCTCGATGATTCCGTTTTTCTGCAGCGATAACTGTTACGCTTCACAGTTTTGTAATGCCCGTTTGTAGGAGAGACTTTGTAATTCACAGATACAATAATAGTAATGCCTTTGAACAATACTCGATCAGACACCGCTAATTCCCATATATATATTCTTCCTTTACCCATCGCGTGATCTAATTATTTCAACTGAGGTCGCCTGTACTTGCACTCTGGCGATTCGTGTTCAAACCCAAGTGTCGGCAGCAACACTTTATTCCTATATGATACACACACACAGCAACACGGTCATTATTATCAACATCATTTATTCAGCGCATTTAACACTCCATCACACAATTGAGGTTCAATATGACAGAATAGTGCACCTGGGATAGTGCTCCTCTCAGAAGTTAAAGTGCTAAGACCTATAAGCCAGCAGGTGGTTTGAATTCAGCGTTTTCTTCCTTCTAGATTGGTTGCCAATCAAGGCTATAGGATCCAGTCTTTCTGTTAATGCACCCAGAGCTGGAAGAAAGAGAAATATTCATAATTTTCCCAAGGGTATTTTACATAAGTGCTTGACTGGGATTCGAACCCAGCTCTCCGATTCTACAATCCGAGCCTCTACCCAATACTCTAACTACTAAAATCAACGAGAATACTGAGAGGGGAGTCTTACTGTTACTTGATCTCTAATTAAAGTCATCAAATACGAAGTGTAGGAAAACGCAACATGTGCATATAAAAATGATGTCACGATTTCCAACGTATATCCGTGTCTGAGTCACGATTTCCTAATTATAATTAATAGATCGTGACTCTGTTTTATCGCTCACAAGTGATGTGATGATGGGTTACTGAGGACAATTCAACTCAGCAGCGTATGGAAGAGAACAGCGCCAAGCATTGAAGTGCATAGATAAGTTCATACATGACACATACATGAATACATGCACGTCAATGTCGTTTGTGAAATTTTACTGAGCACGTTCGTGCCGCAGTTCATTCTCCCATAATGCTTCCATAAAAGTAGTCTTGTACCAGACTAAGGTAAACTTAATGAACACCTACCTATATAGACACGCAACTATCTATATGCACTCCTCTAAACCAACAACCCTGATAATACATCTACAAACCCTGTTAGCGGGGCTTAGAATACACCTAGTGTATCCACTGCGGAAGGGTAAAATGGCCGGATAAAAAAAGGACATTACTTACAGGCTAAGAAGGACTAAACTCATAAACACTTCTACATTTTTCACTCTAGTGTAAACCCTACTATGCCTACCTTTTTTCACTAATATAAACTCGACCTATGTCTACTGACTCTAATTTAAACTAGACTTAAGTCTACCTTATTGACTCTAGTGAAAATTGGACCTATATCTATTTTTTTGACTATAGTGTAAATCAGACCCATATCTGTCTTATTGACTGTAATGTAAACCGTGCCTATGTCTACCTTTTTTACTCTAGTGTAAACCGGATCTATGTCTACTTTACTGAGAATAGTGTAAACCGGACGTATGTCTATCATTTTTTTCACTAGTGTAAACCGGACCTATATCTATCTTTTAGTATAGTGAAAAGCTTGACCAATCTCTGCCTTCTTGATTTTAGTGTAAATTGGACTTATGTCAACATTACTGAATCTCGTAAAAACCTGAACTATGTCTACCTTTTTTACTTTAGTGTAAACCGGACCTATGTCAACTTTAATGACTACTGAAAATCAAACCAATCTCTGCCTTATTGAATTTAGTGTAAACCGGACCTACGTCTATCTTATTGAATCTCCTGCAAACCAGACCTATGTTTACGTCTTTGACTATAGTGTAAACCGGACCCATGTTTGTCTTATTGATAGTAATGTTAACCTAACCTATGTCTACCTTTTTAACATGCGTGCACATTAGACTTATGTCTACCTTTTGAGTCTAGAGTAGACCTGACTTATGTCTACCTATTGACTAATTCATTTTGATTTTTGCCTTGTAAGACTTACATCCGACATTAAGTAACCTAACAAATTTTGATATGCCTAAAAAAATCTACAAACATAATTATATTCATTGACTGTCCTTCGTCTGGTACTGTAACAGCTATGGTCATTAACAAATTAAAACATAGAGTCGTGAAGAATAATTTGAATGGAGACTGAGATTTGTTAGAAATTCCTGGAAGGGGTAAATATGTTTACCATCTTTCAGGCTACATAACACTGACGAATTCATTAAAACACACACAAACAGACACACACATATGTAAGCAAATATATGGATATAGATCCGACAGTATGAAGAAAAATATATGGAAAAACAAAAATCCGAATATCAAAATATGCTGTTTTAATGTTATTTCAATTCAAATCTTTAAAAACTCCATAAAGAAATTAAATTTAATGTTTGTTAGCAATTTAAGTATTTAACTTCTCCACAAATAAATTAGGGATTTAATATAAATCGAATATTATATTAATAAACAAATAGTAATATTTTAATATTGTGAATGACTGTTAAGGTAAAATCTTTATCAGTTAGAGTCTAATTCATGAATTTAATTTGAAGCTATTTTTAGATGGGTAATATTTCTTAATTAAAGTTTAGGTTTCAAATCAAGATGGAGTAAGATTTGAAGGTAATAGTAAAAAATTTGTACTGTTTTTACACACACACACCACATACATATTTACGTAAAATTCATATACATTCATATACATGTATAATTACATATATAACTACATACACATGTATCGATATAGATCGGTATACACGTATTAATATATATGCAAATACTTCCATATATATATATATATATATATATACATATTTCCACACGCATCCACCTTTATACATATTTATATTTTTTCTTAAATTTTACAGTTAACGTTAGATAGTGAATTAAGTGTTTAAATTTCAAAACAAATATTTTTAATTTTAATATTTTTAATATTATGAATAATGGTTAAGGAGTAATATTTTTTAATTTAAATCAAAGTGATCAATTTAAATTGAGATCATCTCCAGATGAGTAGAATTGAGATCATCTTCAGATGAGTCTAATTAGAAATTATTTCAAGAGAAAGTAAGATTAAAAGGTAATAAAAAACTTTCTGTCTTTCCATTAGAACTCTACATATAAACATACACCCATATATACATATATATGTATACAACTATATCTTATACATATATTCATATAAATCACATATATAATTTCGTAAATATATATATATATATATAAACATTTACAAATATATATGCAACCCCATATACATGAATCGATATATATATATATACATATTTTTACGAATACACACACATATATACATATTTACACACGTATTCATATATATATATATATATATATATACACACACATATACATATGTATATACATATACACATAAATTCACATATCCATACGCAAGCCCATATACACATTTTTATACATAGAATTATGTACCCGCACACATATGCGCATACAATTATCCTCATATTTAAATATACGCCAATATTTACCATCATATATAAATATCTACACATATATATACCAAACTTTAAATATACCAATATTAAATCATGGCCAAAAAAGAATGTATATCAATGAATTTGTGCCCATATACAACTGAATATATATTATATTATAACAGATAGTGATTTTTTTATAAGTAGTGAGTTAAATTGAGATGATTTCTATGTCTGCATTTAAAGATCATCTCATTGTATTGGTTTAGTAACTCATCAGGATCTTCATGCTTTATCATTAGGATCTTCTCTTTAATACATAGGTCACATTGAGTTGACCGATTAAATAGGTCAATGTCTGATCCTTAGCCCCTTCTCCTCAATATTAAGTATTAAAATAAAAATAAAAATAAATTTTAAAAATCTCCCTTCCCTCTCTAAATTTGACCATATCTCTCACACTATTCCTCACCACTCTCTATGTCACCTTATGTAAACTTGATATTGCCCTTCAAAAGTGTAAATTTTAAATTCATTTTTCTTTTCACCTTTGAAAGTGAGGTTTGAAAATCCAGAGAAAAATAAAATTCTCTGATGAAATAAATTATAACTAATGGAGCCTTAAAGTGGACTGTTTTTCTTTAAATTAAATTATTCGCTTTGACTTAACATTGAGCTCTCAGGATTTCATCCTCCTTGGGATTATCGATATGGATTACCAAGATTTTCGTTACTTATATATATATATTTTATATATATATATATATATATATATATATATATATATATATCGGACACCTCGAGGCGGTGTAATGTTTAGCAAGCTTGTCTTGCTAGAACAATTACGACTGAGTAGTGAGTTTGATACTCGCTGGGTGCCCCATACTCTCGGCCTTGTGCCACATCTAAGCTACACTTGAAAAATCTCTATATATGTATGTATGTATGTATATGTGTGTTAATTTCTTGTATATATCAGTACGCATGCGCACATAAAATCACAACATCTTTGGTTTCGAATTGCTATGTATATACACGCGAATCCTAGATAGATAGCTTACACTCAATTCCCACTCATTTCACATAAAGAGTACCTGCAAACTCGGATATGTTACGAAGAGTTTTGGACAATACATTTAAGTAGGCGCACGTCAAAGTTTACAGAGTAGCGATTTTGCACCATATTTTAAACTGACACATAAACACGCACGAACATTTGTTGTTCAAAGTTGCAATACCTGAGGCAAGAAAAGTTACATCTTCATCTATTGTCGCTACCCACCTTTTGTGTCTCCTCTAAAGAGAGCGAATATTGTAATGGCGTTTATATCTCAGCTGGAAATCGCCTTGCCTTTTGCTCTTTTTTCTTTTCCTTCTTCTTTTAATTCCACTTCTCTTCATCCTCCTTCTCCTCTGCCTTCTTCCATTCGTCTTCAATTTTCTTCCCTTTTTCCCTTTTTTTTTTTTTTTTTTTTGTCCCTTCCTCTTCGGTTCATCCTTCTTCTCCTCTTCATTTTTCGTCGCCTCTTTTCTATCTTTAGCTTCTTTTTTTCCCCTGTCCATTCATCATTCTATTTTACTCCTTCGCTCACTTTCTTTTCCTCCTTTTTCCTGCTATGCTCATTTTTCTCCCCCTCTTCATTCTTCATCTCTGACTTCACTTTTTTTTCCTTTCATCTTCCTCCTCTGTTCATTCTTTTCCTCCTCTTCATTCTTCCTCATCTCTTTACTCCCTTTCTTTTCCTCCTTCTTCATCCTCTGTCCTTTTTTTGTTTACCCTCTTTTCACTTCTCCTCCTCTCTTACTGTTACTACTCAGACTGATTCTTCTTTCTTTTACTCTTCTACTACCAACTCTTCCTCTTTATTTATTTTCTCATCTTTCTTTTTATACTCCTCTTCCTCCCTCTTCTTCTTATTCTTCATTCCATGTCTGAAAAGACCTCGCAACTCTTCCTCACATCTTCACCTACCGCTTGAATATATATATATATATATATATATATATATATATATATATATTACACATCAGCATACGGAAATTAATCTATAAGATCATGTTTTTTAGTGAGCCGTGTCGGTGGATGATGCAGAAAGCAAGGAAACAGCGCAAAATGTCGGATGCTCGTTGTGCCTTTTGTACGCACGCGCATAAGCAAGGTGGAGAGGGTATGGCATGTAAAAAAAAAGGAAGTGAAGGGGTCTTTATCGATGGAACGCAGAGCGGGGAGCAGAATAACAAAGAAAACATTCAAAGAAAAAAAAACGGTACTTTTCCGACGTCGTAAACGATATTGGCAAGTAGGTATGTTGTTTTGGCAAAAATTATAGAAGCTTCCCTTTTATCGCGCCTCGTAACGGCCCCCACTTTACTTAGGAGACGCCAACACGATTCGATGACTCTTTCAGGCTACTAACCCAACATCCGGAACTTAATGCAAACAGGAACATATATCACCATTCACCGCACCTCGCATGTTGATTTCGATTGCGAACACTGTTTAGACTTTTCCTTTTCCGGAGCACTTTACAACAAAGCTGGTTTCTCTCCATCGCTTTTACATCTTTACTCCAATTATATCTTTTTATCTATCGATTGCTCCGGCTGTCTGTCAGTCGTTATATTCCATTACTTCCATCGGCTGCTTTTTCCATCTCTCTTTATCAATCTACCAGCTTCTTTTGGTGTCTGCTTGTGTATACATTTACGAGTCGGTGCTGAAAAGTTCTCGGTTCAAAAACGGTGGGGTTAAAAAATATCGGCTTTACTGCCGTTTAGCGATCATACGGCCATGGAAGTAGTGGACAATAACTGGATCTTTTCTGTGAATTGACACCAAAATATTAATTGACTCCAAAATAAAAAGAATTTATATTTACTAAAATTTACACCAAGTTCTCTCAGAGCGAGGAACTTCTATTGAACTCCGGTTGGGTTGACTTTTACGATCGCCCCAAATGTAGGGGAATTGGGTGCGCTATTTTTGACTTTGGGGTCTACATTCGTGCTCACCCCGATATACAAACCAAAAACATTTTTTTTTTAAATTGTAAAAAATTCTTTGAAAGTAAATGGAACAATATCATCCAAATTTACGAAATGTGAATAACTCCCTGATTTGGGGCAATTATTCATTCTGAGGGTTGAAGTTGTTACGATGCAAGCTAAACAAATATATATATAAATATAGACAGATACTAAAGCTAAACAAATTTTGATTTAAAATTTATAATTTCTTAGGGTGAATTAACAATTTCATTAATTTGGTGTGAATTAACAAAAAATATCCCAAAAACTTGAATAGGTTTGCCTATCATCCCATTCACGCTCCTCGCGGTCTTTTGAACATGCGCAGAGGTTCATCTCTTGTTTCCCGTTTAAGATTGGGTTTCCGGTTATTTCTAAAGTCTACTTCAACTAAAGTTTCCGACTGAGCTCGGACATTTTATTCACTATTTTTTTCTTCTCTCCCAATAAATAGGAGAAGATAGGTTCGCCTATTCCTCCCAAATTTCTAATGTTTTTTTGCTTTTTTTTTTATTATTAAGATATGAGAATTCATAAAAAAATATTATTTTTACATAGGGTGAATTTTTAGGTGCTGAATAACTTCTAAGAATTAGAAATAAATCTGTCAAAAAAAGGCATGTATAAATTCAGATTGACCGTTAAACATGACGCTTTAAGTAACTTTAAATTGATTCCAGCAGGCTAAGAAACGTTTGAAATTGCTAAACACGCAATTCCAATAACAGGCAATTCTTAATAAAGACTTTAGTGAAAGTACTCTGGTGGAAACAGTAAATGGACTTTGAAAAGTTAATTTTGACATAAAACTAGTCGGAAGTTGATATATATATATATATATATATATATATATGTGTGTGTGTGTGTGTGTGTGTGTGTGTGTGTGTGTGTGTGTGAAAATATATAGAAAATAGAAAGGAACTGGTTAGGTAAATAATCCAAAGTCCGTTAGTATTTTAGTTATTATTTTTAAAAAATAGTGCTCGATACAAAAGTAGAACATAAATATAATTATTTATTTAAAAATATGATTCCAAATCGCTACATAAGAGGTCTCATGTTTCAAAACAAGAGCCGAAAACTTCAATATAATCCTTTAAATTAACTTGAGTTGAAATTAAAATGGGCTCCGTTCCATCTTCAAGCGAAATTTTTGTTGGAATAAAGTATATCTGAAATTTACTTGTTTTAAAAATTGAAATCAAAATCCCCATGGTAACAGCTAGGGTGAATTGTCTAAATTGGGTAGGCGAGTGTAGGGTGTTAATAATAAGTAGCGGTATAGAGATACTTTCAAGGTGTCAAGTCGGGGAAAGGTGGGGGTGTCAAAAATGAAACGGAAGATGTATTAGCCATCGTCTAGTTTGCTTGTCTATGGAGATTTATTTATTTATTTTATTTTATTTTATTATGAAAGGGAATTGTGCATATAAAAAAAGAAAAACTTTCGTAACGTTTGTTTTTTGACGACTTCATAAAGGGTTATCTTTTATGTGAGGTATTTAAACTACTAATTTAGGCTATGGATTATGAAGGGTGTTATGTTGTATGCATGTTTGTAGTTAATTATTCCTACTATGAATCTGATGATTGGGCTATTTGTTAAACAAGTTATATAAATTTTTTTATCTAATAATTCAAACCAAAAATCTGATGATGCCTACAAAAAACCGTTAACTCGTGTCTATTATTTAATAGATTATTATTATTTAGAAGTTTAATAATGTGCAATTTTTCATGGAGGCACAAAGGGCATGGGTCATCCCAAGCTTTACATATTCTAGCCTTGTCAATAATTTTCCATCTAACTTTTGGTTTCTTATTTGTTTCCTTCAGGTGCCAAAAATATTTTGAAAGTGAAGTCTGATTTCATTTGACACCAGAAATCAGTAAATATAGCACACCTTAAAACTATATTTCTTCATTCATATATATATATATATATATATATATATATATATATATATATATATATATATATATGTATATATATGTATATATTCAAATGTAAAAGAACGAAAAGAATATAAATTCAAACGTTCATAACACTAAGTTAAAAAAAGGGCTGAATACAAGTGTAGATAAATAAATTATTTATTATAAACTGTTACATTGGAACATGCAAGTTGCCGCGACAAAAAATGCATATTTGTTTGGACGACCAAAGGAACTTGTATGTTACAATGTAACAGTTTATAATATATATATATATATGTGTGTGTGTGTGTGTGTGTGTGTGTGTGTGTGTGTGTGTGTGTGTGTGTGTGTGTGTGTGTGTGTGTGTGTGTGTGTGTGTGTGTGTGTGCAGGGTATATCAAAAATACCTTTAAAAACTTTGGGACTGGGTTCCTTACAGTAAAACAATGTAAAACGTCCGTATAAACATATGTTCAAAAGACGATATAGAATGTGTTCTTCTTGGTCAGGCGCGTACGAGTGGATCTCGGTCTTCCTCGAACCTTAGTTTGTAATTCCACAGATGTTGTCACAGCAACAGATAAACAGCAGCAAAGCTTGGATGAATCGGCAGCCTTTGGTCTGGAAACAGCCGTGCAGCTTCGCGTTTATTACCATTCGCACGGCTGCATGCAAAAATTATAACTGCCTACTCATCCTACCATTGTTAAACGGAACACTTCTCATTTACCTCACTACTACATACGTTAAACATTGAAGACACACTAGCCACAAATTTATACGAATGACAAATGCAACCTAGTCTACATACCAACACAGCGACATCTAACTTTCTTTAAACTTAACTCAAAAACAAAGTATTTACGGAAATATGTTTGTATGGACTTTTGTCCTTGTTTTGGTGGAAGGAACCGGGCCCCAAAGTTTGTAAAACTATTTTTGATACATCTAGTATATACTGGGTTAACAACAAAATTTATCCAAATAGTGTAAAAGTAAAATTGTCTATTTGTTAGATTAAGTTTTTAACCGTTGTACCTTACTGGAATTCTCCGAGGTTTTTATAACCCTATGGGGCTCTACTTTAGGCAAGAAGAATGTATAATTACTCTCCAAGCTTACAGAAGAATCATGATGAAATCGATCATAAACGTAAATGAGGTTCATCATTAATTAATAATAGTTAAGTATCGGAAGCTCATAAAGGATTGAAATTACGTTCAAATATATATATATATATATATATTCAGGATCATTTTCTAATTTATTCAAGATAATCTTCGACCTCTCTAACTTTCTAACTTTCCGTCCTGCGGTAACACGTTGCCTCACAGCTTTTACGTAGTATTTAATTTTCAATTTTTTTTCACTGCTCTTTGGATGGGCATGGCTGAAACTTCTTTCTTAAGTGCTAAACGTCTTATGGATTGAGTTGGATCTTTTCTAATTGATCTCTTTAACTTTAAGTTGAAATGATGATTCTTCTTCCTGTTGTGACTTCCTGATCCAGTTTTCCTCTCTATTGTTCCCTTTTTTTGAAACTTATTCACCATTCTCTTGATGGTTCTTGAATGGAAGCCAGAGTATGAATGTTGGTACCATTACTGAAGGCCTGAATGATCTTTTTCCTCTCACTATTGCTCATTTGGTAAGACAGTGGGGTTGACACAAAACGATTTTAACCGTCTTCTTTCTAGCTGAACAACTCTTTTTAACCAAAATTATGCTCGCCTTCTCACATAGAGTCGTAAATATAGACACGAACACATGTATTTTCTAATACAGGTAAGACGAACTAGAACCTACTCAACAGTGTTGATGATAACGGGATGAGATCAGTCCATAAGCGGAACAATCATTTACTGTTTCCTTTGATTTTATTGGCTGAACATGAACTAATCATATTCCAGGAATGATATAAAATTCCTTTATGGGTAATTTAGCCAATAATACGAGAATTACACAATGTTTTACTTTTTCAAGATGGAAGATAAATTGCTTTTTTTTTCATCACTGGATCAAACAACAAAGAATTTGGAAGCTGATTACAACCACTGAGTACTAACCCCAAGCCCTGCCACCGGAGTGCACGAGCCTGATTGGGGGGGCCCGGTTAGTACTTTTGAACCTTCCTATCTGATCAACATTTTTTTTCTATCTACATTTGTAAACGTTACAAATTAAACTAAACACAACTATTAAAGAATAAAATCATTTCACTGGTTTTGACATCATTCTGGGTTCTTCTGTTTTTGTTTAAATCCATGAATTTCTTTTGCTTATGCTAAGTCTCGAAAAAACACTGTATCAAATTCACTATTTTTTTATCCATAATGTGGAATGTATTAAAATTCTTCAGCTTTTTAACAAGAAAAATCTCAAGTTGGTGTTAAAAACTGCTGCAAAACATTGTTGATTTATTCAAGATGGAATGATCTACAAGGCAACCAAAAAAGTTCTGTCCGTTTTTAAAGGAAAAAAAGAAAACGCTTCACAGTATATGTAACTTATATTTAGTCTTCGAAGTAATCGCCATCGGCATCCAGCACCTTCTGCCAACGTGTCTCCAGCTGTTCAATGCCCTTGCGGTAGAACTCGGGGGGGGGGGTTGACGCAAAGAAGTCCGTGAGGGCTTTGCGCAAGTCTGCTTCATTGGTGAAGGATTTCCCACGATGATTATCCAGGGAGTGGAAGAGGTGTTAATCGGATGACGCAAGGTCAGGTGAATAAGGTGGATGACGAAAAGTCTCCCACCCAAGTTGCTGTACGGTATCCCTGACCACTCGCGAAACATGCGTCCTGGCGTTGTCATGGAGGGAAAGCACACCTTTGCGATTCACCAGTGCTGGATCCTTCTGGCGCAATGCCTGTTGCACACGTTTCAATTGCTGCGAGTATAGGTCTCCAGTGACCTTTTGGCCCGTTGGTAGCAGTTCATAATGAACCACTTGACGACCTGCCCACCAGACACAAAGCATAATCTTGCGTGGGTGCATAGGCGGTCTTGCGGTGTGAGGGACAGCATCCTCAGGAGACAATCAATGTCGGGAACGCTTGGGAGTTTCGTACAGAACTCACTTTTCATCACTGGTAAGCACTCGATTGAATGCTGTACGGTGGCGAAGAAAGCAGCGATACGCAGGCTGCCACTCGTTATCCCTTGTGGACCTCCAACAGCGTTTGCGGAACCCACTTGCTCAGTTTGTACGTCTTACCTAGGCGGTGCAGGTGAAGTCTAACTGTTTCATCAGAAACGTTGAACTGTCTTGCAAGTTCACTACACGTTAGAAGAGGACACGTACTGTCCTCTTCAATGGCCGCCTTCAGGACCCCGTCATTCAAGACCTGTGGTCGTCCACTGCGAGGTTCATGGAGAGGCAAATCTCCCGACTTGAATTTTCGAAACCAACGCCTTGCAGTACGCTCATCCACAGCACTATCCCCAAACGCTTGACATATGCGGCGACTTGATGCAGGTGCTGATAAGTCCACTTTGAAGTCGTAAAGCAAACAGCCCCGAACGAGATCTCTAGACACTTCCATCCTTCTCACAGCTGTCCGGCTTATAACTGATGGCCGGGCATGGTGCGCGTGTTTTTTATAACGTCTGATGTTCCTACTTCCGGCTGTCCAAATTTGAAAACAATTGCTACACGCATTTCGTATATATTTCAACTTCATTCAATGACTAATCAAAAAACGGACAGAACTTTTTTGGTTACCTTGTATTATGACATGTCTCTAATTTGTATACATTGTATTTATTTTAAAAAATTCTAGTTGAATTGTTCACCTATATTGCATGATTCATTATTGTACATAATTAGGTTACAATAAAGTTTGTATTTTATATGAATACTACCTTATGAAAATTGAGACATAGCAAAATAAGGAGCCCCGTATCATAGACTGGGTACGAGGCCCTTGCAGCGGCCCTACAAGCACACACAATATCATAACTAAAGGTACAAGTAGC
The DNA here is from genome assembly GCA_903632075.3 of Acanthosepion pharaonis. Lineage (NCBI taxonomy): Eukaryota > Metazoa > Mollusca > Cephalopoda > Sepiida > Sepiidae > Acanthosepion > Acanthosepion pharaonis. Next base: position 2,143,649 of record CAHIKZ030000036.1, read on the forward strand.
TATGAGGATTCGATTAAATAAACAATATTGCATTCTCGAGAGAAATGTAAATTCATTTATCAAGTACAACTAAAGACGCAACATGTTCTTTATTTATGAGTGTATTTGTATTTGTTGCATTAAACATTGACAATTATTGATTTTTTACTTGAATTTATTTATGGCTTTTTATCCAAAAATATCAAATTGGCAAACTGCACGAATCGAATTCCAGCAAAATTCATAAGATCAGTATTCAGTCTTAACGGTATGCTGATTGTCTTTCTACAAATTTTCGGTTAAATACTAATATATATTGTATCATAGAAGAAGATTTCCGGTTTTATTTCGCTGAGTTCTTAGAGAAAAGATGCTTCTTCTATCTTTAAGTTGTCGCAACTGGTGACCAGACATGAAACGAACAGGTAATTGCTTCAAGCTGACATATCTGGAAAATATCGATGCATTTAGAATTTGACATTCAGAGTTTTGGGGATTTGGGAATTCAGAGTTTTCTCTCTTCCAGGCTGGTTTCCCTATCAAGTCAAGAGAGCTCATTATGCATAATTATAATCAGCTCTCTTACCTAGGTGAATCACTCTCAGAGAAATAAAACACTGAATACCAAACCATCCCTAAGGCTATTTTGCCCAAGCATGACCACTGCTGTTACGTATGCAATGACATGTGAAACCCAGACGATTGTGATTATTTACGGGACTCGTGATTTAACCTCCAGATCAGAGAATAAATATACAGATTAATTTTGAATCATAGATAATGTTGGAATTGATGACAAGTCTCCTACAGACAAAGCGTAAATCGCTAGAATTGCAAACCTGTCGAATCACTTCATTTGCTATTTGTCCACATTCTCTTTCAGTGATTCCTTTCATTTTATTGGCCGTTGTCATGAAATCTGATGAACGTGTAGGGGTGGATTTTCAATGTTACCTTTTCACCGAATCCATCTGTTTGGCAGTTGGATTTCATGAGTCAGGATCGTCTTTACCGAAGATATGGCCTAATTTTGGAATAAAAAAATTTCTAAGAATCGCTCTTCAAAACGCAATAGAGATTCGATTTAGAAACGCTTATCTAATGAATCGTCTGCTAGGCAGACTTTCTTTCTTTCTTTTTATTTGTCTGTTTGTTTGTTTTTTGTATTGGTGACAAGTTTCCATTAATCTTTCTTCATGTGTGACGCACGTGGATGTCCACGGTCTTCGAGAACGATGTTTATGGATGTCTTGAATAGTTCCTTCTGCTGGAAACTTATCTCTAATATAAGCAACGGTGAGTAGTTATGCAGGATTTCTTTGAAACCCTATTCTAAATTATCTAAACACTTCAGCTAAGTCCTCACAATTCCAATAGAGCTAAGGGATAAATTTTCTTTTCTTATGTTTAGATTTAATTCAACTATAATTTAAAAAATTTTTTTTTTTTTAAATTCGTTAGGGATTGGAGGCAAATGTGTCAATACATTTAGGTGGATACATAAAACAAAGTGTGCCTTTTATATATATATATATATATATATATATATATATATGTGTGTGTGTGTGTGTGTGTGTGTGTGTGTGTGTGTGTGTGTGTGTGTGTGTGTGTGTGTGTGAAAATATATAGAAAATAGGAAGGAACTGGTTAGGTAAATAATCCAAAGTCCCTTAGTATTTTAGTTATTATTTTTAAAAATTGAAGTTTTCGGTTCTTGTTTTGAAACATGAGACCTCTTATGTAGCGATTTGGAATCATATTTTTAAATAAAAATAAATAATATATATATATATATATATATATATATATATATATATATATATATATATATACTGGACACTGGACACCCCGTCGTTTTCAACGTATAAGGTTCAGACAGCTCAATTCTTAGAACCAAAAGCCAGACTATCCGCACATATCATGTGATTATAGTGGTGAAGGCTTGTGCTAAACCAACCACTCTTTTTTGAAGAGCCGAAGACACAGGCCTGGTGCACAGTATGTCACAAGTTTCCCAAACGACTCTCCACAGGTTTGGAATTCAGACTTGTCATTCTGCTAGACCGTTCGCCACCCAAGGCTATAGGAACCAGTTTATCCGGCCACTTACCCATAGCTGGTGGGAGAAAAGATGGATTAAAAAGAGACTAAGGGTATTTGCACGTAAGTAATGAACTCGACAGAAATTCGAACTCTTCTCTCTGATTCCTCAATCCGAGCCGTAATCCATTACTCCACCGTACCTCCAAGTAATGGTTTTTTATTTATTAATCCCACAGATTTTATTACCTAAACGGTGGACACCCATATCTGAGTAAACGCTCCGTTTATTTATTAAACAGTATATTTATTTTTGTCTAACGGTCAGAATATTCGAGAAATCTTATTACGGAAAAATATACGCTCTCCGGCAAAATTCGAACCTGCATCCCTCTTGGCAGGAGAAACTGTCGTTAGATCCGACCTGCTTTAGACCGATTCGGCCACGGATTGCGTCATTGATCAAGCAAAGTTCAATAATGCCTTATAAATGCAAACCTTTTTTAGATTCTGCTCAGTTTTGTATCTTAACGTAAACAAAGCAATTTCTAAAGAAGTGTTGGATTTTTATTTATTAATCCAAGAGATTTTATTGCCTAAACGTTATTTTTAGCGGATACCCATATTTGAATAGATGCTCCATTTATTTATTTATTAAACAGTATATTTATTTATTTTCGTCTACCGGCCTGAATATTCAAGACATCTTATTATTTTGCTTTAGTAAGATTTCTTGATTAATCGTCGATATATATATCCCTGACCTTACGCCAACAGGTTACCAGCTCATCAATTCCCTGGAAAACCGTCTTCGTCGTAGATCCTTTGCGAATGAGACAAACATGTAGCAGGCACTCACATACTTCTTTCCGCCCAAGACACTTGATTTTTGCCGCCAGGGTATTGCACAGCTGCAGGCATAGGTATCTATGCGGATGACACTACCATTTACTCCTGTCTCAATAGTAAACAAAGTCAATCTGGCCGCTGCTCTCAAAAAGGGCCTTCAATCAGTGGTAGGAAATGGCTTGTAAATTTTAATGCCTCCAAAACGAAACTGCTCTCATTTAGCCACCACGGAGATAATTCTCTGCCCGCCATTAGTATAGTTGATGATAGACTCCAGGAGAGTGTCTCACTGCGCCATCTTGGCCTTACGCTTTCGAATGACTTGAAGTGGAACAACTACATTGAATCAATAGCTGCATCTGCTGCAAGGAAAGCTGGCTCACTATGTCGTGCCAGAAGGTTTTTCTCGTCAGAGTCCATCCTGCATATCTAAAAATCTGCTATTCGTCCATGCATTGAATACTGTTGCCATATATGGTCTGGTGCCGTTGCTGTTATCTCGAGGTCCTCGACAAAATCCAAAGAAGGATTTGCGATGTAATCGTCCCTGACTTGACGTCTCGACTCCAATCACTTTCTCACAGACGTGATGTGGCTTTCCTTTGTCTTTTCTACAAATATTTTCATGTCAGCTTCTCTGACGAGCTATTTTCCCTGGTGTCCCGACTGCATTTAATTTAAGTATGCTACTAGGTCTCACCGTTTTACTGCTGAAACAGTAAATTTTACCGCCACTTCTACACCAACAGCTTCTTTTCTCGCACTTCCTGTCCATCTCTTATCCTTTTCTCATTCCGCCTATAGTTTTCTCTTACCTTCACTCTATGTAACCTCCTGCGAACCAGTGGCACCCGTGACTTCCTTGTGGCGAAAAGTTTAAAAAGAAAAAATCTAGATGCTGATGGGGATTATCTTGGGGACTAACCTTATGTCAAATTTCCTGTATACATTTTTTTTTCTTTTTTCTCCAGGTTTTAGTTGTTATTATTCGAGTACTTTCAATCGCCTCCGACATTAACAGGAACGAAAGTTTTGTCTGTAGATTTTCTTGGACACATTCTGGTATTCTGGGGGAACGCAACAATTCAAGATCAAATATTTCGTATAAATGACATCATGAGCAGAACGATTTCCCAGAGTTTGAATTCACAAGAAAATAATTTAACAATATTTTATAAGCACTATCGTCGGGCAGGGTGGAGTAATGGTTAGCGGTTCCTACTGAGGAATTGTGCGAACCGATTTCGAATTCCAGTGGTGTTCATTACGTTCACTTACTTGCAAATACTCTAGGGAAAAGTATAAATCCATATTTTCTTCTCTCAGCTGTGGGTAAATAGAACAATTTCCATGATATCATTTATAGAAAAGGCACAGGGCAGCTACATTACGACGGTGGGAAAGTGACTGAAAGAGAGGGGCCTGATCAGGACCAATAAAATTGCAGGTTCCTCTTTGGATTTTATCAAGTATATCTAACTATATAGTAGAAGCACCAGACCAGACCTGGCAGTAACATTCCAAGCAAGGAGGAATGGTAGATTTATAAATGTCTAAGATTTATATATGCGCAATAAGCCGTAAACATTCTTGTACATCTCACATTTTTCTGCTCTCTTTTACAAGCAAAACTCCAGACTTTAAATTGTCAGAATTTTTTTCACTACCCTTTCTTTTTCTCGTTTTCCTCTTCTCTCCTTTCCCCTCGTTTTCTTTCCCTTTCTATTCCATTTTTTTTTCTTTTCGCAAGCCAAAATCCGTGTTGATCTACTGTCACGAAATGTCTTCGAGCCACCCACCAACGCCATTGCCACACTTTATTGGCATAATTGAAAAGTCGACAGGAAAGCGCCCAGAATATCTGCATTCAATTTCCTTTGACGTTGTCTCTTCGAGAATGACTTTTCCACTCAAGGAAATCTTTGAGACACAGGCGTGTGCACAGCGAGACAGTGCAGGGCTGAGGAACGCGACTCGTCAAGAATGATACGCCATGCAAAAAGAGAGATGCATGCTTCGTTTGGCACGTACAATACACGTCCCTTCATCTTCACTTGTTCGACTTCTTATTCTGTTTCTTCCATTCTGTTACTTCCATTCCAGGCCTTTCATCTCTTTTCCGCCCTCGTTTTTCCTTCATTGTTTAATAACAACCCCCTCCTTACTTATTACTCTCTATCTATCTTTTACTACTTTCCATACAGCTTATCTCTCACTATATCTTTCTCTCCCCACTATCTCTCTCTCTCTCTCTCTCTCTCTCTCTCTCTATCTATCTATCTATCTATCTATCTATCTATCTATCTATCTCTCGCGAGCGAGAGCTTACAAACATATACACACACACACACACACACACACACACACACACACACACACTTATACGTGACTGTTTATACACTTCCTGACTTTCGGTGAGGTAAAATCTGAAAGCACCGGTTCTGCGGATCGCCAAAGTTAAGCAACAACGAACTTGATCATTTAATTCATCGGTGACTACTTTGTAAATATTCGGCTTAATAATAGATTGAGTGCCTTAACAGGGGAAGAAAAATGTGACATCGAAATCCGAACGCGCATTGGAGCAGCGAAAAAAAAACTTCCAAAAGCTAAGCAAAGTTCTAAGAAACGGGGAAATTTCTTTAGAATCAAAGAAATCAGTGCCGAACTGCTTATGCAATATGAATCCTCTGGAAGTGAATGCTGAAAAATTTCCTCACAGATTAAAAGAAAACTGAAGGCAACAGAAACGTGGTTCTACAGAAGGATGCTGAGAATTCCATGAACGGGGTGAGTAAGCAATGAAGAAGCCTTAAGGGAAATGGGAAAAAGGATATAAAAAATATAACCAGAATTAGAAAGAGACAGCAAAAAATTTTCGATATATAATGAGGAAGGAAGGCTGGGAGAATTTGACACTCAGGACATATCAGAGGGACTGACGAGCTTCTGTGCATGGATGGTGAAACAAAGTACCGAAGTATTGCATTTAAATTCATACAGTCAATTATCATAGCGAAGGGCTCATCGGAAAAATTACCATGAAAGTATTTATTTAAAAAAAAGGCATAGAGAGGCAACCTTACAGAGGTGGCTAAGTAACTGAATCCGGGCCGCCAGATCAAGACCAATAATATTGCTGATTCTTCTTTGGATTTTATCAAGGAGCTCCAGGTAAATAGCAGGGGCACCGGACCATATGCGGCATCAATATTCTAATCAAGGACGAATGGTAGACTTATAGATATGCAAGATAAATTCCGGAGAGAAAAATTGTCTCGCACGATACTGTGAACCGACTTTCTTAGCAGCTGACCTAGAAATGGATTCAATAAACTCGTTCCATTTCATGGCGGCTGACAATGTTAGTCCGAGAAAGCGTAACTTGTCACTTTCCTGGAGGTTAGCATTTAGCCATGCTGATGGAAGGCAGAGAGGGATCTCCCAGATGATTAATGGAGGGGAGTTTAGTTTTGAGGGCGTTGTTAATAATAATAATAAGAAGAAGAAGAAATTTGTTACCTTTTAACAGGTTAAGCAATCGTTTGAAAATAACACTTACCGTATACACTTGAGTATAGGGCGAGTTTTTATGACCAGTTTTTTACGCAAAAATAGGTGGTCGCCCTGTACACAGGTAAATTTTTTTCACTAGGCTAAATATCATGCATTTTTGGACCCGGTTTGTACGATAGGGAGAACGGGTTTTTCGGGTGGGGGAGTTAAAATTTATACAAAAAATTCAAGGGTCACAGTGAAGTGAGCATATACTGTATTTGGGTAAGCACTATCAAATACCAGATGTTGTAATCGATTAATGACCGTACGTCTTCCCACTACCCTTTCCTTCTCCTCCATTCCTTTCTCTTCGCATTCTATTCCCTTTCTTTCAGTATATTCGCTTCTCATCTTTCACGTCTTCTTCAACTTGTTCATATAATTATTTTCATTGCTGCCTCTATTTTTTCTTACCACCATTGCTTTTCTTTCTTACTCTCTCGTTTCTATTCTCTTTGTCCGTTAGCCTTTCCTTTTTTTAACTCCTCTCTCTTGGTAAGTATACCCCCGCCCCAAATGTTAAACTAAATCATGATTACTGGGGAATAAATTTCCTAGGTATCAACTCCTCGTTATTCTAAAATTGTTTCGGGTCCCGTCCTGATGGCTGCGGCTATAATCCGGAGAACTGGGCAACTTTAAAACACACCTTAAAAATAGAGAACCGAACCGTGTGCCATATCAGATGGACATGCGGATTCTCAGAATTTAATTAATTAGTCTTGTATTATATTTTGCCATTATAGAGTAACATAAGTAAGGAAATCAACATGAGAAAACTTCGCCTAGAGGCTAACAGACATGTAGTGGACCGTGGCGGTGAAGATATAAAAACACACGTGGGTTAAATTTTCCTGATAGCCGGTGCAGCTACATGAGAATGTTGGACTTTAAGTCCAAAGAAAGCAAACAACGCCGATAATTATATACAAACAAATATATGTATTAAGAAGCACATGGACAGTTACATTGAGTTTGTGTGGTGAATATTATGTGTGTGTATTGGTGTGAGTGTTCGTACGTACGTGTATTGGTATTGTTCTTAGCGTGTTCCCAGAATTTGGGAAACGCTGTATTGTTGAGAGCTCACATATTGATATTAGCTCAAATAAAGAGAAAAGAATTAGCCCACCTCATCAACGCGAGGTGGTATAAGGCCTAAGGCGTGAGGGTAAAAAGAGATCGAGGTAAAAGGTCACCCAGTATTTATAGCCAGGGGAGAGAGACCCCTGGTGAAGGATTAAGGAACTAAGGAGGAGCTAACTCCAACAGACACATCACGTTGAAACATTTGTTCCCGTACGATCACCGAAGTTAAACAACGCTGAGCCTGGCCAGTACCTAGATGGGTGACCGTTGGGAATACCAGGTGCTATAAGTTTGGATGTGCGGCATGTGTAACAGATAATGAATCAACATAAGAAACCTATTTGAAAATACTGAAACCGTGGATATAATGTCCTACCTTAAAGAAATAGGTTTATACCAAAACATATACCTACACTAGAGACACATCGGTGTGGTGTAATGGTTAGCAAGCTTGTCTCGCTAGAAGCATTACGACTGAGTAGTGAGTTCGATCTTCACTGGGTGCCCCATACTTTCGGCCTTGTGCCACATCTAAATTCTCTATAGGGACAACTCGGCGAGGCGTAATGGTTAGCAAGCTTGTCTCGCTAAAACAGTTACGACTGGAGAGTGAGTTCGATCCTTACTGGGCGCCCCATACTTTCGACCTTATGCCACGTCTAAGCTAAGCTTAGAAAATCAATGTAATCGATAATCTAAAAGCTACATGAACCTTCGATTTCCATTAGTAAAATTCGATTAGTGCATATATAATACTCGATTAGTGCGGTAAAACATTCTTTAGTTTAACCAGACTAATTGAAAATTGATTTCTTTATAATTACCGATTAATTAAAAAAATTCTAATTAATTTAAAAATGGGTAACTATTTTGTTTATTAAGTATTACTTAATCTAAGTAATTACTGTAGGGTTAAAAAATGGACGGCTATAAATAGATACATTTTATAGTATAAACCGATGATAAAAATACATATTTGAATATTTGTCTCTATTAAGATTTTTGGAATATTCTGATATTTTTCATGTTTATTTTGAAGATCTTAAAAGGAAATTTCCGATTTTTTGTGAAAAACAAAATGGATGATTTAATTTGATACAGTAATGTACATTTATTAAAAAAATATCGAAACGATGTATGCATTTATTATGGAAAAAATATAAATGAACTTTTCAGGTTAAAATACTAATGATTATCATATGAAGAACAGACGGACAGTATGCTTCAAACCACTCTAAATAAGTTTTTCATTAAAAAGAAACAGATTAAAAAAAGCATTAATTCATGGCATTTTTATTGTATCTTCTTATATGTACCTATTGTAATGACAAAAGTACGTAGGTGTAGGCTTTAAGAAAGTTTTATTCAACTGAGAATACAAGGTTCGCTTATAGTGTCCTTTTATAGTCGCAATAAACAGAAATAGCTCTTTCAAAGAGGGTAACAAAACAAGGGGAGACCACTCTTGATTATTCATAACACCTATATTTTAATTAAAAAGTAAGCAAATTAGAAATAAATTGTGAATGAGAGTAAAATTTGAGGTACAGATTACATCATTTCCTGTGTTATTATATTCGTCTAATGAGTTTTCGATTAATGAGTATCTTTTAATGTACACATTAGCCGCATTAAGCGAGGGATTCCTGTATCTATAAAACATATGTTTACCCTGAAAGTATAAAATTATGTACAAAATATCTGTAGTTTAAGCAATATAATTGCGTATAAACTATTTAGATTTCGGCATGAAATAATAGAGGTTGATATGCCGCTAAACAAAAACAAGTAAACCAAACTTTCTTCTTATTTTCTATCTTATTCCTTCCTCATTTATTTATTTATTTATTTTTCCTCAACTCCTATTTCTTCTTCTTCCCCTTCTGACTTCTCTTTCTTTTTCTCCTTCTGTTTATTTACCTCTTTTTTCACATTCTTCAAATACTATTTCTCCTTCCTTTCTGTTTCTGTTCATGTTCTTTCATCTTCTTTTTCTTGCTTATTTTTCTTCTAACACTCTTTCTATTCACACCCCTCTCTTTGTACGTCATTTATTCCTTTCTTTCTACTTCTTTCTCTCCTTCTTCTTTCAACTTCTCTTTTACTTTTTCTCTTTCTGCTTCACATTTTTTTCTCTACTTCTTTATCTCCTTCTTCTTCTTAAGAAATTAGAATTTTCGTTTTTTTTTCTCCTCGCCAGACCTCGAAATACGAAGCACTAAATAAAAACAAGGCTAACATCCGAACATAGATTCGACATTTTTTTTTTTATTCCATACTTATCCTCATTTCTTTTCTTATGTACTCCATTGTTAAAAGGCCGATGTATTCTTCTGCCTTATTCACTTGTGCTTTATATTTGGTAATCTTTGAATCTGGTCCACTGGTTTATATTCCATCATCAGGGACAAAGTTTTAAAGATATTTAGATTTCGATATTAAATAACCCATAAAAATGTTGACATGCCGCTAAACAAAAACAACAAGAGCTAAAAAGCCATTCTTCTTCTATTTCTTTTTCCTTCTCTTTATTCGCCACTTTCTTCATATTCTTCGAATACCATTTCTTTTTTCTTCATGTCTTTGTTTTCCTTATATTTCTTTCTTTTCGTCTCCTATTTCTTATTTTTCTTCTAATACTCTTTCTTTACATCTTCTCTTTGTACTTCACTTCTTTCTTTCTTTCACTCTTTTTCTTCTTTCAACTTCTTTTACTTTTTCTCTTTCTGCTTCACGTTTTTCACTACTTTATCAGATTTTTCTTCTTTATCTCCTTCTTCATAACAAATTAGAATTTTCGCTCTTTTTCTCCTCGACAGGCCTCGAAATACGAAGCACTAGATACAAACAAGTTTAACATCCGAACATAGATTCGACATTTTTTTTTATTCCACACTTATCCCCATTTCTTTTCTTATTTACTCCATTGTTAAAAAGCTGATGAGTTCTTCGGCCTTATTCACTTGTGCGCTGTATTTGGTAATCTTTGAATCTGGTCCACTGGTTTATATTCCATCATCAGGGACAAAGTTTTAAAGATCTCGAATACAAAATTACAAGATCTCGCGCCAACGTGGGAAATACATCATTACGTTCATAACTACAGCAACAAGCCTATAGGGATCCTCCTGTATTAAGGTAATACCGAAACCGATGTATGCCAACAATCGCACACACATAGGGTGTCTTTTGTAGCACAGTAATACTTAAACTATTTCATACACACACACACACACACACATATATATATATATATATATATATATATATATATATATATATATATATATATAAGCAGACCACACACAGTGAGAAGTGACAAACCAATTCTAGTCAAAAACGCATTCCGTTCAAATTTTAAGAACTTACCCTTTTTTTCTTTTGCCAATTTTTTGTTCTCTGTCTGTTAAAATTGTTATGAATCCTGGGTAGCGAATAAGTACAGCGCCCATTTTGGGATGATCATAGATTACCCCACACAGAGACGTCGTCTCAGCCAAACATAGGTTTTGGCACAGTAAGAAACAAAATATGTGTGGTAGGTAGCAGAGACGCTATTGTTATTTGGTACGATTAGCTTAGCACACGACCACAAATATGTGGCACCCAGTGAGGATCAAGGTTACTAATAATGATCGAGAAATCCCGTTGTCTGATCTTTGCGCCACCATGAGGAGCCCGAAAAATGCATTCAACTTTGCTGACAATCTTTTCCGTTACGGCGCGGGTGTTTCTGTGTATGCGTTTGCGTCATTCAAAGTGTGAGGTCGAACCAACAAAGAAATTGCGCGCTAAAAGGAAAAGGAACTCAAAGGGAATGACGAGGACTTGAAAGAAATCAAAGAACAAGATTGAACGAAGGGAAAAGACATAAAAAGGGAATAAAAGCGCCCAAAATAGATAAATAAATATGAAATCGAAATGACAAAAAATAATCCCTGCCGATCCAACATCGTCATTATTAAAGTGATTAAATAACGGAATAAATGTCGAACATCACGTTTCGTGCATACCGTTTATTAGATGATTAATTCTCTAATTCAATTTAAAAACCGCTAAAAACAGTTACAAAACACTACTTTATGAAGGTAAAATAGGCTATTTTATACGGGATTTTTATACCTTCCGCTTCGAACTCCGAGAACGACGTACACGTATAATTTCTGCCGTAAACGCATACAAATCGAAAATTATATATATATATATATATGTGTGTGTGTGTGTGTGTGTGTGTGTGTGTGTGTGTGTGTGTGTGTTTGTGTGTTAATCATTTCACCCCAAGCAAGGCAATAAAGACACTAAAACGTGATTACTGAGTGTTAGAGAATATAAGAACAATATACTATTAAGGAGAGAGGGAAAAAAAGCACGAATTAAGAAAACAGTAGAAAATTTAAATTTTTGCAGATCAAAGTTGACTAAGAAGCAATAATCCGGAAGAGAGTGCCACAGGTGAGAAGTGTGATAGAAGAAAATGTTAGCACAGAACTTACGGTTACATCCAGACCTTTCAACTATAAAAAAATGAGACCTGTCCGTCAGTCTAGTACTGAGTTTAAATTCATAAAGTCTAGGTACCATAGAGTAAAGTACATAAGAACAATTAATTTTAATATTTATATTTTTTAAACATTAAAAAGCCAAAAAATCGATTGAAATGTTAACAAAACTATTAGTTCTTTTTCTTCCACTTTTGACTTTCTTGTTCTTCTTTATTCACATCTTCATATTCTTCGAATACCATTTCTTTTGAGAATATTCTGGGATTACAAAGTAGGCGGGAATCATCAGATATGCTCTGATTCATTCCCCTAACCTAACATAGAAATGGCAAGTCGTGAATTCGCAAGAATGAAATACTTTGCCAAGATTAACCTGAAATCAGCATATAATCAAATAGAAATTGACAGAATATTTAAAGAAGTCACAATTAATACCCCGGAAGGCTTGTTAAGATAGACTAGAGTTAACACTTCAAGCCATATTATTCAAAAGGCATCTATCACGACGATATAGGCATTGGTATTTGCAGTTTTGAGGAATTTAAAAAAAAAAAATGAAAAAGTTTCAAACAAATTTAAAAATACCGGTATGACGATAAATAGCGATAAATGGGAGTTAAATTGCCCCAAAATATCTTATTTGGGATACCAAAAATCTAAAGAAGAAATTTCACCAGACAAAATTGATAAATAAAATATCGGAAGCATCTACACCAATAAATAAAAAACAATTAGAATCCATTTTTTTTTTTTTTTTTTTGCTGACTGTCAATTTTTATAGCAAATATCTATCTAGACACAGCAACCTAATAGATCCATTTGCCGAATAACGAGTAAAAGAATAGAGAATTTAGATAGACTCAAAGGCAAAATATAGCTTTTGAAAGCTTAATAGCACTAATAATAAAGCCGATTGCAAAAATCTTTGATCCAAAAAAAAATGAAGTGACATTGACGATGCTGTAGCCGCAATTTTATCTCAAGAAGGTTATCCAATAATGTAGCTGTAGAAAAAAAATTAACATCAGCTGAAGCTAACTAATCATATATTGAGAAAGAAGCGTTAGCAATATGATGAAGCACAGAAAAAGCTCGAAATTTTGGTCGGACGAAATTTTTTGTTAAATTCAGATCAAACATTTAGAGTTTATATTCAACCCCAGAACGGAATTACCAAAAGTCACATCTTCTTTTTCGGCATCATATACGTAATAAGGAACATTATTCCACACGCGGATGCACTATTCAAACTAAATTTCGACAATAAAAAAAAATTAGAAATGTCTGAAAATTCAAAAGATAAAACAGCACTGAGTTGAAACGGACGTGTTACTCCTAAAACGTTTCAAAATGGAAACCATACAAGATCCAGCGTTAAGTAGAATTTCAGACAGAATAAATAGAAACACATGGAGCAATTGTTCAATGGCAGAAAGACCCTACAAAGAATCAAGGCATAAGTTAACTTTAGAGAAAGGTATAATATGCAATGGAGATATTATATACCCCTACAAAATCTAAGTAAAGAAGTACTGAAAGGTGCATATGATGTATACAGTGTAACCCGGATATAAGAAAGTTTTGTCGGGACCGGAGAAGAAGTCTCTTATATCCGGGTTTCTCTTATATCCGGGTTTGGTCTATTTTATATACATTAACACAGGCTCTAATTTGGGACCAGAGAAAATCTCTCTTATATCCTGGTTTCTCTTATATCCGGGTCTCTTATATCCGGGTTACACTGTATTTTGTTATAACGGTGTCACAAATGAAATTAAAATTACAAGAGTGGTGGTGAGGATATTCTCGCTATGTAAAAAGATCCCCAAAATGTGCTGAAATAAAAAAAAACTTTCGGCAAAACAAAATTCACTCGTGGCCCAAAGAAAAAGAACCATAGGCTCGGGCGCACACAAGGTTCATGCCGATATTAAAGGCATGGGGTTATTTTAATTTTAATGGACTTATTTGCACAATGGCCCGAAGAAACTAATGTTGCTGACAGAAAAGCTACCACTGTAAAACAAATATTAAGAACAATATTTTCAAAAAACGGGGTGCCTAAAACCTTGGTCTCAGATAACGCGCCATAATTTTGCATAAGGCCATTTCGATTCGGGGAAGGTGTATTATTGTATGTAAATGAGATACTACTATAAAAGCAGAATGCCACAGCAAATGCCAGTCGAGCTACCATCTGTCCTTAACGTTATGATTAGGTTTTTCACCACCGAATATAGCCAGCGGCTTGTACTAGATAATGCTAAAAAGGTGAAGACACTTAATGATATTCTGTCCCGAGCGAGATAGAAATAGGTTTAACTAGGCAGGCTCTGGAGCGCGCGGCTAGCGAGCGCTACAAGCGTCAGGTAGTTAGGCATAGGTTAAACAAGTTGTCTAACGAAGCTGTGAACATGGGCGCAGAATTGCGCAAGGAAGAAATCCGTCGAGATTCCGATCGGTACATTCGTGAGATCAAGACCCCGGTAGGGCGTGCTCTGAGGTCGACTGATGATATGTGCGAGGCGTTTCGGCGGCATTTCGAGAGCCGGTTTACCAAGGAGCCTGGTCTCTGTGATGAAGAGTTTCGCAGCTATTTGGCTGACTTTCCTCGGCTTTTGCCGATTAAAGCGGCTAACTGTGATGGTGAGATCACGGAGTGCGATGTCTACTTGGTATTGAAGAGGGTCGGCAGTGGCAAGTCTCCGGGACTTGATGGTTTACCCTATGAATTGTACATGAGGATGTCAACACATATTTGTGCCGATTCTGACTATCGTGTTCAACAGCTGGTTCCAGTGGTGTGATCACGCTGTTGAAAAACGCTTAGGATGGTGGTCGGGAATTAGATGATTACAGGCCCATAACTGTGCTAAACACAAAAGTTAAAGATGTTCGCCTGACGGAGTGTTTTCAGTTAGTTGCCGAGTTTCTGTTGGGACCCGAGCAGACTTGTGATGTGAAAAGACAAACAATTCAGAGCAACCTGCACCTGATCCGCAAGATGCTAGGTGGTGTAAACGACGACGAGCAAACCACGTTGATCAATTTGGATCAGTCTGACATTTGATAGGGTAGACAATCTGTACTTGTCTGCTATCTTGCAGGCCACCGGATTCAAACCCGACTTCTGCAGGTGGATTAGCCTTCTGTATCACTCCCTGAGCGCTGTGGTACAGGTGAACGAGAAGCGGTTGCGCACTTTTGCCCACTGTCGCCACTACTTTACGCTTTGGCGTTGGAGCTTCTCCTTCGCCAGCTGAAGGACTCTGGCCTTACGTGGAATCACTGTACCCTGTGGGGCACGATTCAGGTTTTCCGCGTATGTCGATGACGTAACTACTTTCATGTCGGGCCGCAGCGACATTGAGGTGATACATAAAGTGCTTGAACGGTAGGAAAAGGTCACGGGGCCAAGATTAACCGTAAGAAGTCTTTGATCGGAAAGGGGTCGACTTTTGGTTCCCTTTGGTTGAACTGATGGATCCGCCTGCATTTTTGGAGTGAGATTAGAGCCCGGACTCCAACTACAGAAGAATTGGTCAAGGGAACAGGAAAAGGTCAGAGCGTTGATCCGGACTTGGCTCCAAAGGGGTTGTGCTTGAAAGGTAGGGCTGAGGTGTGTGCCACTTACGTCTTTCTAATCATCCTTTGTCGGTTGTCTGTACTTCCACTTTGCAAAGACCATAGGAAGGCGATCGAGGGTCTTGATGGACTTTCCTCGGCCCGAAAGGTTTTGTATCGTGAATTAGTAGAGAGGGTCGCGAAGGATCCTCCCTGCGGGCAGCTCGGCTTATCAGTGGCTTAATTGCGCTCTTTCTGGTCTTGGGCACCAGCGGCAAATTATCTCAGCAACCCTGAGTTTTCGCTTACCTGGCGATTCGGATGAGGTTGGGCGGATTTGCCCGACTATCATCGGTGTGACCTTGGTTTAGAAGAAACCGCATCGCACGTCTTCTATCATTGTCCTCAGGTGAGCCCTTTCATGGACTATGTCGGCGAGTTGACGGCTCGTGTCACTCTCGATCGTCTCGTGCTCATTGATCTCGCATATGCGTGCGATAACGTGTCGCCCTCGTAATCTGGGGAGAAACGAATGATATTTCTAACGCTGCTAGCTGTGGCAAGAATTGTGATCTGGACGACGTGAATGAAGGAAATCATTGAGATACGAACGCTATTCTCACCAGGCTGTAATCGGATTATTTCAGCATCAGCTGAAGGTGAAGATCGGAACTGATAGAAAGCGTTTGGTGACGACATATTTCAGCAAAAGGTGGGTGAAAGTAGCGACTTTGGTTCGTGTGAAAGGGGCTATCCTTGAGTTTCTTTTTTTAAGTCTCCTTGGTCACAACGGGGCGGTTTCCTGTGAAACCCTCCCCTGGTTAAGTTACTCTTTGTTTACCTAGTTAATATGAGTGAGTGTTGTTCCTCGCCTCTTCCCGACTTCTTCTTTATGTTATGATCCAAGTCGAGATTTCCAACCTCCCCAGTTTGGTTTTGGTCCCCCTTTTTCATCACAACTGGTTCAGTCTTTGATTTCCCCACGCCCATATTTATTTATCCTTTCCACGCCATTAGTGTGTTAGCTTTTTGATTCTGTTTGAATACAGCGGCCACTCTTATTTTTTATACGGTGGACGGGTCCAACTAACATCTGTTATTTTTAGTTCGTATTTGGGGATTCGTTCCCCTCGCCTCATTTCATACGATCATTAAATTTTTATATATATATCTATATATAAAAGACAGGATGTGTGTGTGTGTGTGTGTGTGTGTGTGTGTGTGTGTGTGTGTGTGTGTGTGTGTGTGTGTGTGTGTAACGAATGCACGGCCGCAATTTTCGACGGATTTGCACCAAAATTTACATGCACATGCTCCAAGTTAGCGGGAAGGCCAAGACTGACTTTGCATTTCCCAACTCCCATCAATAGTGGAAATAATCGATTTTTTTCATGCTTCTATGGCAGTTTTCATGTAGTTTGCGGCCATTTTCAACTGCCCAGAGTGAGAGCCTATAGCTGGCTGCCACGAATAGGCAGGAAGATTTTATTGGCCAGCGTAAGAGCCAACAGCTGACTGACACGAATGTTAACTAGCATGCTAGCATTCAAAAAAAAATCGATAGCTGCATTCGTCACAAGTGGGAAAATTTAAATCTGAATGGCACTTTACTCCAATTGGCTCATTCGCTTGCTTAAACTCAACGTTGATTCTGAAAACGTATTTGTTGTTAAAATTCTTTTTTCATTCGGTTTTTCCAGTTACGAGTCCTTTTTTAAAGCTGATCGTTTTCTGTTTATTTTGTTTAGTTCTTTTTCATAACAGATTTAATGTTTAGTTTAGAGCTTAGAAAAAATTCGCAGTGTGAGATAGGCAAGAAGTAAGGCATATAGCAACATCATCACGGAAAAGGGCACTCCTTTAAAGGCAAGGAAGGGCAAAAATATTTTAAGTCAAGTGATAGCGATTGCTGTATGAGTCGTACGATTTTTGAATCAAATACGGGCAACCCCGGGCCATGCTGCTAGTATATATATATTTCTATGAACATTTGTAATAAAAAAAATTAAATCATGGGTTTTGTTTTGTATGTTCTTTTGAGAACGGTGTATTGTGGTATATGTAGGAGCGAATGGTGAAGGATGACTTCTTGTGGTGAATGAGTTACTTGTAACGAATGAATGGGTGGTGAATCGGATTACCTATATATAAGAGAGTTAATGATGACCAGCCTCATCCAACTCCCTCTTTTGGCCTTGTGCCACAATTATTGTAATTTTACAATAATGAATATTCGAGCTACCATCTGTTGATCTGAAAAGGTTTATTACCGAGATTAGTCTACTTCATAACACTTATATTTCTTTCTTTTCGTCTCATATTTCTTCTTATTCTTTCTTCTTATCTTTTTCTAAGACGCTTTATTTCTTCACACCCTTCTCTTTGTACTTCTCTTTTTTCTTTCCTTCTTTTTTTTTCTTTCTTTCTACTTTCACCTCTTTTTTTTCATATTGTTTTAATATCATTTCTTTTCTGGCGTCTTTCTTTTTGCTAAATTTATTTTCTTTTCGTCTCCTATTTATTCAAATTCTTTCTATAATCTTTCTTCTTCTATTACTCTTTCTTCTTCACATCCTTCTCTTTCTACTTCTCTTTCATTCTTTCTTTCTTTTTTCTCTCCTTCTTTCCTTTCTTTTCTTTACATAATCTCCACCGTCACTACGGCTTTATACTATTTTGAACTTTTCTACCTAATAATACCTCCAGTCTATAGACCACCACCATCACTATGGCTTTATACTACTTTAAACTTTGTCTACCGGAAAATACTTCCAGTCTATAGCCTATCACCATCATTATCGTTTTATGTTATTTTAAACGTTGTTTACCGAAGAAAACCTCCATAATGTACTCGATCGCCATCAATTTTAAACATTTAAAAAACAATATCATAAATCGATTGAAATGCCTACAAAACTATTACGACTTGAAGTATCTATCTTCATGATTTAAAAAAGGTAGGAAAATGTTTACAAAAGTTTGAACAGGTTAATTGAAAGGCAAGGAATATTAACCTTTTATTTTTGACATAACAGATGTTAATGGAGACAAACAACACCATCTTAGGAAAAAACATTTTTAAATTTACCGCAATAAATTCAACTTGAAGCAGAAAATATAAGATTTAGTCTTAAGCAGCAACCTTAAAATCTCTTCTCGGGTACGAGGAATCACGAGCGGGTTCTTCTCTAGTGAGAAAATTTGAACATTCGAATATGCTGGACAGAACTTTTAAATTAAAAAGTCTTTAAGGCTATTGCGATTTCTAAAGTTTGGAGATTTACAATTCATGTCAATCGTGTTCCAAATTAGATAATAACATTCCGGAGTCACTTTTATTCGCGATTTCAAATATTTGTAGATTTTATCAAAAATATGAATCCACACTTAATCAAATATGTTGAAGAGAAGATTTCGCGTTGCTTCTTGCAACTACCTTTGGGGCTATTTTTCTAAAGATTTTCATTTTACAGCCCAATACTCAAATGTACCAGCGACCACCGAACGGGCCACCCAGCATCCGTTATGATTAGCATGCATTATTTAGTAGAAAAAAATATTTTCTTTTTTTCTTCAAAAGTTTCCAGATTTGTGGAATACGTATTTTTTAAAGTATTTCACCCAAGGTGGGTATTCCACTAGTACGGAGAGGTTTACAGAAAGTGAAAGTAAGAGAAAAGACTGGGTATAGCGGGATTGGGGAAAGGATAAAAGAAAGAACGGAAATCAAGGCATGAGAAGATGACGATTGATGTTGCATTTACATTTTTGAAGATTGTAGTTATCAGGGAAGCAAGTAAGAGGAAGGGATTTTCACTGTCGGGAGGTACGAGAGAAGAAACTGTTGGAGTAGAAGTGGCGGTTACATTTAACTATTTCAACAGTAAAAGGGTGGGACCTAGATGTCCATCTAGCAGCGCGCGTAAATTCATGTAGTCGAGACCCCAGGGACATAAAAGCTCGTCAGAATATTTACCATTAAATTTTTGTCAAAAAAAACAAAGGGAAGCGACATCACGTCCATGAGAAAGTGACTGGAGTCGAGACGCCAAATCAGGACCGACGACATTGCAGATCCTTGTTTGGATTTGTCGAGGACCTCGAGCTGAACAGCAAGGACACCAGACCATATATGGCAACAGTATTCAATGCATGGACAAATGGTAGATTTGTAGATATGTAGGATGGACACAGAAGAAATAAACCTTCTGGCACGACACAGAAAATCAACTTTCCTTGCGGTAGATACACCTATAGATTCAATGCAGTTGTTCCACCTCAAGTCAGTGGAAAACGTGAGGCCAAGAAGGCGCAGCGAGACGCTCTTGTGAAGTGGAGTATCAACCATACTGATAGTGGGCATGGTAGTTTCTCTGTGGAGGTTCCTTTGAAACCATTTTCTCCTATTTTTTAAAGTTGTCTTTTTTTTAAGATTGTATACCAAAAGACTAGTTATATTTCTTTCTTCTAGATTATAAATAATAATGTCAACCTTAATTTTAACTAAATTCGAAGAATATAGTTAATGGAAAATATCATTTTTTCCCAAGGACTTCGTTCTAGTCATGTAGAAACTTGGGCATTCTGATTGCAAGCTGGGTTCTCTGGACTAGTTTTATTAGCTAAAACAATTCTTCACGTCTTGTTATCGGTAACCTTGTGTCAAATTAAGCAAAGCTTTGTGAATATCTTATGGCATCTCACTAGAAAGTTCTGGATAGTATGCTTATTTCGCAAACTTGGAGTGACAGTGAGTACGCTACTTATGAGAATTTGTGAAAAAGTTCTTGTCATGACTTCTGATCAATGGAACACAAAATTAAGACTGACAAGAGAAAGAAAAGCGACATCTAATTATTCTGACAGAACAGCCCAAAAAGAGACAGAGAAAAATAGATTCACTTCCACACAGAACTAAGATTGCAAACCACATATCTTCTTATAGTTCGTCTCGGTATTTAAAAAAAAAAAAAAAATTAGGGGTTCTCTATGCGGTTGCCACAACGAATAAAGGTGAGACATTCCTAATACAGGGTATTTGTCTTGGTTACTGTAATGAGGTTCTAAGACGGGTCGCATCCACGTTTTCACACCCGAAATATGTTTCTACTTTTAAGGGTTGATAAGCCGCAAAAAGACAACAAAACGTGTATTTATGCAGATGAAACTTTTTGCTCGACTGTATCTGTGTCTCTAGAAATTGATTTCTGAAATTCCGGTACTGTCCAATCTGGTCGAGTCAATAACGCGTTAAGCCAACAATCAATCAATTGTTTGTTTTTGTTTTTTGTTCTTTTTGGGGTTTTTTGTTGTTTTTTGTTTTGTTTTGTTTTGTTTTGCTTTTTGTTTGTTTTTTTTTTGTTTTTGTTATTTGTTCTTGTTTTTTTCTAATGAAGATTTTCGTTCAGATCCAGGTTTATTTCCAGATCCAAGTTTATTTCCATACATCATTAAACCTTTACATTTCTCGTTCACCAACAAGGATTGCGATATTTATGCTCAGAATGTTTATCTTAAAGAGCAATACAAATGCAGAAAGGACGTGTACATGTTTTATAGATTACGCAAAGGGGTTCGATAAAGTACGCCACATAGACCTGTTAGAACTGCTAAGCAATAATCAAGACCCTATACTGGTAGCAAACTAGCTGCAAACGGATAGAAAATGAGTTCAGCACATCATATACGAAAATAGAAAGGGGGGTGTAAGACAAAGACGTGTCTTCTCACCGAACTTAATGTATACAGCGTGGTGATTCTGAGAGAATTTGATGTCCTACCAGGATTCATTATTGGCGCCCACAATCCTAACAACATAAGATAAGCAGATAGTACAATGTTGATAGCAGACACGGAAAGAAAATTATAAACGCTCTTATAGAAGGTAGTGAAGGAAAGCAAGAAGAAAGGACTAAGCGTCAACTTAGACGGAATGCATGGTTGTTAGCAAAAGGATGGACCCAAAATGCAAACTGCAAATCAAGAGATACGAAAAACAAGCAAGTATAATTATCCGAACGGACATGAGAAAACGTATTGTTATAGCCAAAGATGCCTTCTAAAAGCTAAGTAGTATTAAAAATTGAAAAAAAGAGTACTGGCATGTTACGTGATATCTGTCCTTCTGCATGGCAGTGAATGCTGGACAATTTCCTCAGTGATGAAGAAGAAACATGGAACAACGGAAATGTGGTTCTACAGAAAACTACTGAGGATACCATGGACCGAACATGTGAGCAGCGACGAGGTTTTAGAGAAAATGGAAACAAAAAGGAAACCTACTTAACATCAGGAAGATACAGTTGAAATTTCTGGGTCACATAATGAGGAAGCGGGGTTTGAAAAATCTAATACTCACAGGACAGATTGAGGGCAAGAGGAACAGTGGAAAACAATGCATAACAGAATTGATGAGCTTAAGTAGATGGATGACGGATCAGGGTTTAGGGGAAATAAAGAAAAGACAAAATTTATTAAGAATTACAAAGTACAGGAAATGGTGGAGGGTCATATATATATATATATATATATATATATATATATATATAGGACAGGTAAAAAAATCCATAGGTAAGTAATCCAAGTAGGTCCTATTAATATAAAATATTAAACCAGATCCACAAAAGAGAGCTGAATATAATTTTTATTATAAAGCATATAAGTGAATTACAATTAATGAAATCCAAACGATTTACCTCATACAGATGATCATTTCGTCCATCGGAAAGTAGGTTTCCGCTGGACTTATCAATGCAAATACATTTAGTAAATGTATTTGCATTGATAAGTTCAGGAAAAGCCACTTTCCCATGGACAAAATGATCATCTGTATGAGGTAAATCGTTTGGATCTTATTAATTGAAATTCCACCCCACACACACACATATATATATATATATATATATATATATGTGTGTGTGTGTGTGTGTGTGTGTGTGTGTGTGTGTGTGTGTGTGTGTGTGTATCGCAGACGATTTTACAAATACATGATAAGGAAAAAAGAAAATCGGTCGGTCAAAATGTTATCTTTAATCGGAATGTCTGTCAACATTTAAAAAAAAAATGTGAGGAGAAACAGATGTTTATTTTCGAAAACAGCCGAGATTGAGTTAAAAAGATAGCCAAAGTTATATCATGACGTGAAACGCAGAGGACAGACCACAAATACATGCACATACTCAAACAGAACTATATAAATACAGACACATACTCAAATAGAACTATATAAATACAGACACATACTCACATATGGACGCTCACTCAGACAAAAATACTTTAATATAATCACGAACGGATTTCTCTACTGTGAAATCAATGCGCTTAAAATACTGAAACGTCACCTGGTTTTGGAATCGTTTTTACACAAACACCAGATTTTCTATTTCACTCTTCTAAGCCTTCCATAATTTATGAGTGTTCGCATTTGCGACGAGCAGCAGGTGCAAGCGATTACACTCCGGTTCTCAACCCTGCCTCGCCGCGAAGTAAACTTATGCCAACCCAGTTCGGTCCTACGAGACACAGAGAAAGATTTCTGGTAAAGATTCGCCTACATTGCGTTCGGTCTTTATCCAACGATTTTTTCGCCATTACTTCGCTGAAAGACATCTTGTCAGCGTTTCATCAAAGATAAGTTAAACCAAGCTTGGATAGTTGACCAAGCAAAGTCGGATGAACGGAGGAGGGGAAAGTAAATATGGAAAGAAAAGGAAAGAGAGTAGAGCAAAGAAGATGAAGAAGAAAACGATGGTGATGATGACACGAGATTAGTCAATGCTTGTCAAAAGAAAGAAACAAAGGACAAGCTCATAGATAAATGCAAAAGAAATAACGAAAGAAGAAAGAAAGAAAAAAAGGAAAAAAAAGGCAAGGAAGAAAAAGACATAAGTACAGTATGAAAAATAATGCAAAAAAAGAATGTGAAAAGGTACACGGAACCACAAAGAGAAGAAGAAGAAGAAGAAGAAGAAGAAGAAGAAGAAGAAGTGGTATCAATGGTAATGATGACGCTAAATTAGGCTATGCTTATCAAAAGAAAGAAAGAAAGAACAAGCTCATAGTTAAATTAAAAAAGAAAGAAAAAAGAAAAAATTGAAAAAGAAAAGAAGAAAAAGAAAGAAGTACACTATGAAAAATAATGCAAAAATGAGCAATGCGATAAAAAATGTATGTGAAAAGGAATACGAAACATCAATGAGAAGAAGAAGAAGAAGAAGAAGAAGAAGAAGAAGAAGAAGTTGATGATGATGATGATGATGATGATGATGATGATGATGATGATGATAGTGGTATTGATGATGATGATGATGATGACATTAAATTAGGCTATGCTTGTCAAAAAGAATGTGAAAAGGAAAACGAAACAATGAGAAGAAGAAGAAGAAGAAGAAAAAAATAATTCGATATCGATAGTGATGATTACA
This sequence comes from Acanthosepion pharaonis, assembly GCA_903632075.3. Classification (NCBI taxonomy): domain Eukaryota; kingdom Metazoa; phylum Mollusca; class Cephalopoda; order Sepiida; family Sepiidae; genus Acanthosepion; species Acanthosepion pharaonis. Next base: position 2,167,653 of record CAHIKZ030000036.1, read on the forward strand.
CTAAATTAGCCTATGCTTATTAAATGAAAAAAATAAAAAGAAAAGAATGTCATAAGTAAGGGAAAAGAAGGAAATAAGTAAAAAGAAAGAAAAGGAACAATGTGAAAAAAGGAATGCAATAAGAGGAATGTGAAGAAAAGGAAGAAAGTGAAGAGGAACAAGAAAATAGCATTGAGAAGAAAAAGAAGAAAAAAGAAGAAAAAAGTAGTTTCCAGCTTCTTTCTATTTTTAATCGCCTTTCTTGAAGAGTCGCTCAAATGTGACCCACAGATGTGAGCACCGGAAGTTGTCCCGCGGAGCACGTGACATTTGGTACCATTTAGCGGTAATGTATTAATAAGCCACTTCCGACTGTTGTCACTTTCCATCGTTGGCCAAGAAGCTGCAGGAGATTTCACTTGCACGTGTACGCATGTTTGCCTGCTAATGGTTTTACTAAAGATCTGCACATTTGCCTATTGGGGTGCATATATGCATGTACGTGTGCATATCTAATGTATGTGCGTTTGCACGCACCTAATGTGTACGTTTATTCCTCATTATTTTGCATAAACAAGTGTTCTTATATTTGCCTGATTTTATACATACATATATATGATTGACGAATGCGCCTAGCATGAAACAGCCTGTCGCCACTGAGTGTTGACTTCAGTGTTCACTTTCATATTTATATTTGCATCCCATAAATATGTGGCACACCTTAAAACTATATTTCTTCATATATATATATATATATATATATATATATATATATATACGAAATTTTTTAATCATTTTACCCCAAACAAGGTAATAAAGCCACTAAGACACAATCATTTACTAAGCGTTACAGAATATAAGAAAAACTACTACTAAGCAGTGAGAACGATAAAGAACAAGAATTAAGAAGATAGAAAATAACGATTGATGTTGCATTTAATTTTTTGAAGAACAAAGTCAAGCTGCAAGAAGCTGAAAGAGACTTCCACGGGCGAGAAGTGCGAGAGAAGAAACTGTTAGCATAGAACTTACGGTTACATCTTGCCATTTCAACTGTAAAATGATGAGACCTTATTTCCAATCTAGTAATATCCTTATAAGTGACCGAAGCCGAGATGCCAGGTCAGGACCAATGACATTGCTACAATACGGCAGTATTACCAGGTCAAGAAAATTTGTTTGATAAATATAGCTGTAAGAGACAAATAAGATTTGATTGATTGATTTGTTTTTTACGGCTTATCAACCTGTTGCAGGTTTAAAGCAATTTTTGCAGATAATAATTATTTACTGATAGGGGTTCTACTATTTAACCCATAACTAGGGGGAGAATTTATTTGCGCGTATGGGAATATTACGAATGCGATTAGAACTGCGGTTTTCTAGAATCAATGCATTTATCAGTGCTAGATCTTATCTACTATATGTATAATAGTTTAAATTCATTGAAAACAATGACGAATAGAGTTGGGTTTTTTTTAGTCAAGAATTAATGAATGCATCACAGACAGAACGGATGTGCGTGTGGTGTAATAGTTATCGACATTGAAAATGGGATTAATATGTCGAGTTCAAATTACAACTGAGGCAGTTTACTTCCGTACAAATTAATCTTAGGAAAGATATGAATCCATCTTTTCTCTTTCCAACTATATTTTCTATAAATACTTTCATGCAATACTAGGGAGGCACGGTGGATATACGTGCTAATACCTTTGGAGAAGGTATGAATGCTCTTCTTCTCCTCCCCCCAGCTATGGGTAAATAGCAGGACAAACCGGGTTGTATAGCTTTGAATGGCAACTGGTCTACCGCAGAAAGAAATAGCAACCTACTGCGGGAAAAATCTGTCACGTCAGTCATGTATCAAAAGATACATGATCGCCTAAGCGTATATCACTCATGTCACGTAACTGACTGACTAGATTAGTTGCAAGGTCTCATTATTTTACAGTTGAAATGGTTAGATGTAGCCGAAAGTTCTATGTTAACAGTTTCTTCTCTTGCACTTCACAATAAGAATCAATAAACAAAAAATATGACAATTATGACAAATTAAAAAATTCACACTGATATGACATCTGTAGTTGTAGTAGTAGTAGTAGTAGTAGTCTCGCTAGATTCTATTTATAAGCCTACCATTCGATCTTGCTATCGCTGTCACATCTGTCAGGTATTCCTGCTATATATTTAGAGTTTATTGATAAAATCCAAAGAAGAATCTGCAATATTATCAGTGCTGACCTGGTGTCTCGACTCCAATCACTTTCCTACAGCCGTAGCTTCCCAGTGCATTTTCTATAAATACTTTCATGGTAATTGTTCTGATGAACTCTCCTCTATGGTCATTGGGGTTAATTTTTAGAATTGTTGTTTTATTCCCTTCCCCCCCCCCACAGACCACGAATTGTAAATATGGGAACTAGTTAGTATTTTCATAGAGACAAAGAGGTATTATGGTGATTGTAGTAAGAAAGGTACGAATGAATGTGTTGTTTTGGTGTAAGGAATATTGTTTCGTACGTTTGGGTCAGTGCTTGCGGCTAGCTAAGTTATAGTTAAGACAGAAGAAGACCGTCCTTTCCCCAATCCCCTTTTCGGCCTTGTGCCACATTTCTGTATTAAACAGAATAAATATCACTCTCCTCTATGGTACCTAGACTTTATGAATTCAATTGTAGTACTAGATTGGCGGCTAGGTCTCATCATTTTACAGTTGAAATGGCTATATGCAACCGTATGTTCTATGTTGACAGTTTCTTCTATCGCACTTCTCTCTTATAGAACTATCTTCCGGTATCTTTCTTGCTAGTCAACTTCGATCTTCAAAAATTTAAATGCAATGTCAATCTTTATCGTCTGTATTCTTAATTCTTGTTCTTTTATTGTTCTTTTATTGTCTCCCCCTCCTTAATAATATATTTTCCTATATTCTATACTACTCAGTAATCTCTTGCGCCTTAGTAGATTTATCGCCTTGCTTGAGGGGAAATGATTAAAAAATCAAATTAAAAAAAAGTTACGAGTTAATAGCAGAGCAGACTAGGTTCTTTATGTTGATCATCCCTCTCCACAACTTCCTATCCTTCGTAGCGCTAAACAATACTGATAGCATAAGGATATAATAAACGAAAATACTATTATAATAAAAGCAGCAGCATCTCCCTCATCTTCTTGTAATAATGAACTCAACCGGATGACGTTAATAAGCGAAGAGGTAATGCAGCTGTGGCAAACATGGGACGTAGACAGTGATTAAGACTTTTTGACCGAGAAATGATTGTTTAATAGGAGAAAGATAGGGAACTCTATCAGTGAGGTGACAATTATGTTTATCTGAAGCAACTGCATACCAGAAGTATGTAAATTCGAATTGGTATTAGAGAAAATAAAAGGCGCCCCCGGCTGATATAAGAACTATACCATCAGCAAATGATATGGTTACAATAGGAGAAATTGAAAAGTTTTGCACTAGTGTTGTGAAGTATTTTCACAGTGGAGGCTTGTATTTCTAATAAGTCGTCCTGAATTAGGTCCGACGTACAAAACGTTAGGAACTTGGAAAATAAGAGTCAATGGCGCAGCAATCTAGTTGTGATGGTTGGTACTTCAAATGTCCGAATCTCGACTGACGCGCTCAACACCATTCGGTATTTATCATTTCACCCACGGGAAACGAATATGGCACAAGGCCGGTTTTATTGTGGGTTTCTCCGAGCCAGCAGGCTCGGCCAAAAAAATAGCCTTTTGAAGCTGATTAGACGGGTTCAGGCCCTGTCTACCTCCCCGGACGAAACCTTGCCCTTCGGCAAAGCTTCGTCTGGTTCTCTCTGCTAACGCAGAGAGTTCGACAGGAGGCGTACGCAGTCAGAGACCGCGAGACGCCATTCGGTATTTATCTTTTCACCCACGGAAAAGAATATGGCACAAGGCCGGTTTTTATGTGGGTTTCCCCGAGCCCGTAGGCTCGGCCAAAAAAAATAGCCTTTTGAAGCCGATTAGACGGGTTCAGGCCCTGTCTACCTCCCCGGACGAAACTTTGCCCTTCGGCAAAGCCTCGTCTGGTTCCTCTGCTAACGCAGAGAGTTAGACAGGAGGCGTCCGCAGTCAAAGACCGCGAGATGCCATTCGGTATTTATCTTTTCACCCACGGAAAGAATATGGCACAAGGCCGATTTTTTTATGTGGGTTTCCCCGAGCCCGTAGGCTCGGCCAAAAAAAAATAGCCTTTTGAAGCCGATTAGACGGGTTCAGGCCCTGTCCACCTCCCCGGACGAAACTTTGCCCTTCGGCAAAGCCTCGTCCGGGTTCCTCTCTGCTAACGCAGAGAGTTCGACAGGAGGCGTCCGCAGTCAAAGACCGCGAGATGCCATTCTGCCAGACTTGCCACTGCTACTCCTACTTATTATCTATGGGAGAGTTTATTACAATAGAATAGGTAACTAACAACTAGACAACGCCAAGGCTCAATAGAATTGTAATGTGAGACCTGAATGACAATGTGGGCAAGGAGGAAGTTAGATATTTGACAAATTCAGACTAGGAAGTCGTAATGAACGCGGAAAAAATGGATCCAATGGTGCATAGCGAATGAACAGGTGGTAGCCAACACCTAATTTCAAAAACATCCAAGATGTATATGGGCATGGAGAAGGCCAGAAGGAGTAATTAAAAACTAAATCGACTGTATAAGTATCCATAAGAGATCTAGGAATGCAGTCTTAACGCTGCAAAACGTACCCAAGCGCCGACTACGGGAACGCCCACCTTTCCAGTGATACGTAAACTTAGTGAAACTACGGAAATTCAAGATGGCCAAGACAGCACCCAAACTTCAATACGGCAGATTCCTGAATGAGCCGAATGTGAAGGAGAAATATATGGATAGTGTTAAAAGCAGATACAATGGACAAAATGAGAATGGAAGCAAGAAGTGGGGTAGATTAAGAGAAGCTTTAGCAACATCAGCAATCGGGATCATCCCAAAGAAAAATAGGCAAAGAAAACAAGAATGGGTGACAGATGAAATGAAAGAACGCAAGTGATTACTGAGTGTTACAGAATATAGGAAAATATATTATTAAGGAGGGAGGGGGACAATAAAAGAACAAGAATTAAGAATACAGACGATAAAGATTGCCATTGTATTTAAATTTTTGAAGATCGAAGTTGACTAGCAAGAAAGATACCGGAAGATAGTTCTATAAGAGAGAAGTGCAATATAAGAAACTGTCAGCATAGAACATACGGTTGCATATAGCCATTTCAACTGTAAAATGATGAGACCTAGCCGCCAATCTAGTACTACAATTGAATTCATAAAGTCTAGGTACCATAGAGGAGAGTTCATCAGAACAATTACCATGAAAGTATTTATAGAAAATGCACAGGGAAGCTACGGCTGTAGGAAAGTGATTTGAGTCGAGACACCAGGTCAGCACTGATAATATTGCAGATTCTTCTTTGGATTTTATCAATAAACTCTAAATATATAGCAGGAACACCTGACAGATGACATTATGAAAAGGATCCCAAAACAATGTCAAGATGCGGCACAGAATATAGGACTCTGCACAAAGAAATTACGAACAAATTCGGCAGGCTAAAGAAGTTTTGCTCAACGAAAAATGTGTAGAAATAGAAAGAATGAGTATCATTAAATAAAAGAACTAACCGGACAAAAGACATCTCATCAACAGGATGCATAAAATCCAAAAACGGAACGTTAATATTAGAGAAAGAAGAAATACTTCAGAGTTGGAATGAATACATCGGAGAACTCTTCCATTACGAATGCGAACTACCTGCAATACACAGAAATATGGAGGGACCAGAAATATAAAAATCTGAAATGAAATAAGCACTGGCTAAATTAAAACAAAAACAAAACCGCAGGGTCAGAAGGGATTGTAATAGAAATGCTGGCAGCATCAGAGGATTTCAATATAGACAAGTTTACAGACATTATAAATGAAGTATACAACAGTGGTGATATACCGGAAGACCTTAGTAGATCCATTTTCATAGCACTGCCTAAGAAGCCAGATGAAAACGAATGTAAGCGCTCTCAGATAATCAGCCTAATAAGCCATATATTTTGATGAATAGAACAACCGAGTCATACCGGAAATACAATTGTCGTCCACATTACGCAAAAATGAGAATAATAGTGATCTCATTTTAACAGATATATTTAACAAAATCACGCAAAGCATCTTGATTAGTAAAGATTGAATTTATTCAATAAAATTGTCATTGGCTTCAACCATGTCCTTAAGACGTCTTCGGAATCTGATGCAACTCTTTTGCAAGGTCTCCTTTTTATGTTGGCGAATGCTGCCATAATCCTTGCCTTCAGTTCATCTTTGGTGTTACACGGAGATTTGTTGGTTTCTCTCTCAACTGTGCCCCCACACATAATAATGAAAGGGGTTGTAGTCTGGGAAGTTAGGTGGCCAGATGTAAGAGGTGGTGTGATCGCAGAAATTCTCTGACAGCCATAACTTCTCCTGCTTGTGTGGAATGGCGAAGAGTCCGGTTGCCAGACATACGGTCTTCCAGCAGTCACCCTCTTGACCCAAGGCATCACTACCTTCTTAAGCTACTCGATGTAGGCCTTTTGTTGAGTCTGTGATCCTCACAAACAAATTCGAGGGTTCTTATCAGAACGATCAGAGTGAGTTTTCCGAGCTGCCGTACCTTCGTAATCACGATTAGACTCATTCAACTCTTTCCGAATCCTCTGCGCTGTCCTCAGATTGATACCTAAACACTCTGAAATGTTCGCATTTGGACTCAAGGCTGGAAAGTAGAGATTGGCCAACTCCAGCACAGATTTTTTTAAATTATTTCACCCTAAGCAAGGCGATAATGCCAATAGAACCCCAGAGGGTTACAGGAAATGAAAGCGAAAGAGAATGAGAAGATTGAGAATGGGGAGGATTAAAGAAAGGGCAAAAGAGAAACAGGGTTCAAGAAAACAGAAAATGGCGATTGACTTTGCGTTTAGATTTTTTAAAACAATAGCTAACACGGAAGAAAGAAATCGGAAGGGAGTTCCACAGGCGGGAAGTGAGACAAAAAAAACTGTTAGAGAAGTGGCGGTTGCATCTAGCTATTTCGACAGTTAGACCTAGTTGCCAATCTAGTAGCGCACTTAAATCCATGTAATCATGGCAGCAGGGAAAAAGTTGCAAAGAAAATATTTGTAAAAAAAAATCAGCAGGAAGACATGTCAGATCGGTGAGAAAGTGACTGAAGTCGTGATGCCTGGTCAGGATGGACTGCATTACAGACCCCTTCTTTGGATTTTGTCAGATATCTCAAGATGTATCGCAGGAGCACCAAGCCAAATATGGCAAAACTATTCAATGCATAGACAAAGAAAAAGGATGGTAGGAGGAGTATAGTACCTTCTGGAGTGACACAAGGAACCGACAATTTATCTAGTTTCTTTAGCAATGGATCTTCCGGGGCGCGACAGGAGTAGATTCCACATATACCTCCCAGAAATATGCCCCACATTAGCTAGACGAAGACACCATTGCCACTAATGTCTTACCATCATGTAGCTATATGTCAGAGACATTTCTGCTGCATACTATATACAACATTTCTGAAATTGACTTTTTTCTTGATAGTTAGAGTTAATGAGTTTTTTCTTCAAAAGAGAGCGTTTTGCGTGTAGAATTTGCCATATTGCTTAAAAATAAAGTCCTAATGATAAATGAACTTTTACTTATTGTTAAAAAGCTCCATCGAGTTTTTTAACAATGTAAATTAAAAGTTTATGCAAATTATTAACATCGTTCCTTAATTTTTGTCCAGTAGCTTATTTTCTTTTGTTCCATTTAATCTTTATTTAAAAAAACAAAAAACTATAATGTAAATTTTTGTAACTTTGTATAATATTTATGCATTACACCCTAATCTTTATTCGGTAAAAATGTCATTGCTAATCATGCATTACATTTTAAGTAATACACATATTTATGTCTTTGTTGTTTCCGTTCCTTATATTATGGCCGCTACTGTATATGTATTCCACTTGAGATATCTGTCTATATTTCTGAGATGAGGTATTGTAATTATTTATACTATTTACAATATTCGGGTTGTTATCCTCATCTTTCTTGCCATATTCACGTAATTTCAGTCGTTGTACGCTCCGGGCTTCTTCATGTGATCGGGGTAGATATTTCTCGTTCTACGTACCGTGCCTCTTCCGGATATCTCAGTATTATTTATTTCCCTTTAACTCGGCTCTCTAAGATTTTATTCACTTCTGCTGTGGCTAGTTATTGAAGTCACAGCTCTTGGGGTCAAGTCACTGGATTACTTCAACCAACGCTTTTATCCCTTGGGCCATGTATTCTGACCTGTCCAAACACCTGAAGAAGGCCAGAACGTACAACGGTTGAAACGTCGTGAATATGGCAATATGATGAGGATAACAATCCGAACATTGTAAATAGTGTAAATAATTCACTTGAGATCTGGGATGAACTCGAGTCTCAATAAACGTTCAAGAAAGGAGTCTTTTTTAGAGTACACTTGTTCATTATAACCGGAGAAATCCCATGATCTGTTCGTTACAAGATTGGTAACGAAGGTATTTAATGTTACAAGTATTTTCCCCTTAGGCTGGCAGAGTTAATACAAAAGACTTCGCCTGTATCGGAAAACATTCGACCGTGGAAGATTGACGCTGATTCGCCTGGACGAACGAGTCATATTTCAAACTCTTTCGGGAAGACGATCAAATTCGTGTATGTCGAGGAGACGACATGACACTATGACTCCAGCCTATCAACAGGTGACTGTACAAATTGGTGGAAATTCTGTAATGATATGGATAATGGATTTTTGGTGTGGGCAAGGCCCACTAGTGAAACTGGAGCCTGTCTTGACAGGTGTGATACACACAGATCTTGTTGCAGAAAATTTACACGACTTTATGCTTTCAATGTTTCCAGGGTTTTTTTTTCCTGAAATATAACGCAATCCCCATTGTGCGTGACACAAAACTAATTACAGAATAACTCATCTGGCTTCCATATGCTCCAATAATTCCTTTGATTTATGTCCCATTGTGCATGTATGAGATATTTTGCAATCTTCTCTAAATCCCCAACAGCCAAACCAAACACAATTCAGTTATGGACTACACTGGAACGTGCAACAAATCCATTCCGTAGAATACATGGCAGATCGCTTAGGCGCTATTATTATTGTCTTTTTTTTTTTTTTTTAAATTTCACCTCAAGCAAGCCAAAAAATCCTCTAAGAAACAAGAAGTTACTGGATAATAAGATAATATTACAAAAAACATTATTAAGGAGAGAGAACAATAAAAGTATAGGAGTTAAGAAGACAGAAGATAATAATTGACATCGAATTTCAATTTTTGAAAATCAAAGTTGACTGGAAAGCAAGAAGCCAGAAGAGAGTTCCACAAGCGAGAAGTGTTATAGAAGAAACTGTTAGCATAGAACTTACGGTTACATCTAACCATTTCAATTGTAAAATGATGAAAACGTGTCCCCAATCTAGTAATGCGCTTAAATTCATAAAGTTTACGTACCATAGTGGAAGGTTCATTAAAACAATTAACATGAAAGTAACAATACAAAAGGCACAAAGAATCTACGTTACAGAAGAGAGAAAGTGACTTAAGCCAATATGCCAGGTCAGGACCAATAATATTGCAGATTCTTTTCTGGATATTATCAAGAATCCCTAAATACATTTCTTTACAATAAGGTTCACTGTAAAGGGCACGGGGAATACACAAGGTAGCGGTTTACATTAGGAGGCTGTTCGTACGGATAGGAGGTGAAGATAACGATTAACCCTAGACTTAAACATGTTAAGATTGTAGTGATCGGGGAAGCATCCACTTGGGAATGGTTTGCGGAAAGAAGCTGCTCAAGTTGATCGATGGAATACGGAGGGAATGTGGGTGGTTTGCTACAAGATCCTAGCCATGAAGATTAGATCTGACGGAACCAAGAAATATAGTTCCTTCGAGCATTTTCCGTGAAGGAAGCTATAGAGCAGCGGGGTGGGTGGGGGGTCTTGTCCATCCCACCTGTGAGGGTGAGGTCAAAGGATGAAAAATATAACAGAACCCCCAGACCAGATGTGGCAGCTATATTCAATGAATGGACGAATAGTAGTTTTTTAAATGTGTAAGACATATCCTGGTGAAATAAAATTGTCTATTACGACACAGGGAATCAACTTTCCTAGACTTAGCAATTGATTCCTAGTAGCAGAACTAGGAATTCAGACGAAAGAAGGATCTGCACATTCTTAGAGTATTTTTGGTTTATGGTTTATTCCGTTTTACGTCATATCAACTGCAATGGATTTTTTTAATGTCGACAAGATTTTTAGGATAGGTTCGTATGAATAGAATATGTATTTTTTGTAAGAAATCATTTTCTAGATCAGGTTTCATTGACGTATTTTTGTAAAGAGGGTTTTTGTCGAGAGTCAAATGTATTGTTAGTAATATTTATTTTTACAAAAATGTATCGCTGGCAATTTTTTTAATGTACTGCTGGTATATTTTTTTTCAAAAACGTATTGCTGTTAATATATATAAATACATTGCTTGTATGCTTTTAAGGTATTGCTGGTAATATATACATATATATTGCTATCCACAGAGCGACTCTTTCACAGTCCTTGAGTGTGGCTAGACGTCTGACTGCTTCAAACCGGGTTCGAAAACCGACCGATTTGACATCAGTCAGATATCTTACGCCTAGGACATCGTCGCACGATAGAGAAGACGGGAAATTTTAACGTTTTTTTTTTTTCTATACGAAATACGGCATCGGCCCGGGAGAACTCAATTCGTACTTGAAGAGTAATGCATTATATATATATATATATATATATATATATATATATATATATATATATATATATATATATATATATATATATATATATATATATATATATATATATATATATCCTTCAAACGTAATCCAGCAGATTAACCCGAAAATGGAGTATTGCCTTATCTGAGCTGGAATAGCCAAATCTTCCCTTTCAAACTTTTAAGTTCAAAATCGTTTACGTATTTTTTCCAGAAGATTCTTCCCTCTTCAACGTCCTTTTCCGTGGATGCAACGTCTAAATCTATAGCTATTCTGTTGCTATTTCCATAGCTGATATTCAAATATTTTTATTTCCACCAGTTCAGGTATTTACAGCTATGGATACGTCATGCTACTTACACGAAGTTGAATCACCCATTTACCCCCGTATTCCAAATATATAAAGAAAGTTCCACTCAGACATCTTTTCCTGAAGAACTGAAACTTTGAGGAACGTTAACTGCTGCATTGATTCTTCTCTGAAAACTCTAATCACTCTTCAAGTCAAGAGTCAATCGTTATCTATCTTCACTTCCTTCTACCTCCTCTTGCATTCATTAACATTTTAGCGGTAACCCACTAACTTGAGGGACTCTCGAGGTTTATACTGCGTGAAATATAGCATTAAAAATGAACAATTTCTTTTAGTTTTAAATATATTGTTTCAAACATGTTCTTATTGTGTGAATTTGCAATACGTTTTCTCGTATTTCACTTCTCTATTCTGCTGATGGGGTTGACACCTTGTCTTTTCGAATTTCAAGGCGTTTGGAATGTACAGCTAGAGCGCGTTGATGTTGGGGGAAAGAATGTAACTGATTGTGCTCCCAGGAACGAAAGACGTAATGGACAGAGACGGGAAGTAACAAAAATAGCACTGCCTCGGAAACCACAACAACTTTAGGAACAAACTGGCCACGGGGACCAACTTCACAAAACACTGAGTCTTGCCAGCTGCTGGTTTTGCCGTTGCTTTTATTGACATGCGGTATCTTACAAAGCCCCAGATCTTGACCAATTGCAAAGAAGCCAAGCTCTCCCATTGCTAACGTAGAAAATCCAGATGTAACTGGTGTTGACAGACCTGTCCGCACGCGACCCAAGGCTTCTTTTGCGTCTGTACCGACGAGCGTTCGCCGAAAAGGCACATTGAAATATATTGACCAGTTTTATACGTGGTTACGGTGCAACACCAAGAGAGGAAACCATATTGTAGGACGAATGATGTATAGGAGCAACAATAAAAAATGTCAGAATTATTCCGTTCCCAATAGATAACTCCGGCTACAGTGTAAATTTTCGCCTTTTTATATTTTTAATGTTGCGCATGCGCGTTTTGTTTTTTATTTTGTCGGCTGCAGAGTATAGTAGGGTCAGTTGGCCACCGTCTTTATGAAAAAGAGCACCATGATGCAATTCACTCCGCCAGAAATTTGGAAATGGCATACTTGTCATTACAATTCGAATATTTCAGAGTGTTTGGGTGTCAATCTGAGGACAGTGCAAAGGATTCTGAAAGAGTTGGATGATATATCCAGACAAAATCATAGTGTTTGGAGTGATGCCTCCATTCATCATCTCACAGGTTCTCAGACACAACACGGAAGCCTACATTAATTGCCTTGAGGAGGTAGTGCTGCCCTGGGTCAAGAGGATGACTGATGGTAGACCCAATGTCTAGAAGCAGGATTCTGCACCATGCCACACAAGCAGGAGAACCCACTCATGGCTGCCAGACAATTTCTGAGACTACATCACATCTGGCCACCTAACTCCCCAGACTTCAATTCCCTTGATTATTATGTGTGAGACGGAGTTGAGTAAGAGACCAACAAAACTCCTTGTAACACCAAAGATGAAGGCAAGGATTATGGCAGCATTCACCAACTTAAAAAAAGTAGACCGTCCAGAAGAGTTGCAGGAGATTCCGAAGTTGTCTGGAGGCCGTGGTTGAAGCCAATGGCGATTCTATTGAATAAATTTACTCTTTACTGTTTCAAGATATTTTTGTGTAATTTTGGTAATATATCTTTTTAAAAAAGAGATGTCAGTTTTATTTTCATTTTTGCGTAATTTAAACGACAATTTATCCATCGTGCCCTGTATAAATAAATAAATATGGCCACTGGACCCACTAAAGCAAGAAATCAGTTGGATATTTACCATATTCAGTGCCAGATAGACTTAGAAGGTTGAAGCCTAGGGCCTCAAAATCAAGGGGACCTCCAGCCAAGGTGTCTAATATTTTTGACATGGACCTTTCTTACACATGCTGCTATAACGTATTGTAGACTCTAAACAACACTTGAGTAATTTTCTTTACATTCCATTTCAGAATAATAATATCTTAAACCGATAACTTGATTTATTTATAGATTTTTTCTTCCGCGAAAGGTAGATAAGTAGAAAACAGCTGTGAAAGTATCTGAAAAGGACCTTGCCGTGTTCATCAGTCACGTTAGTAATAAAACTGAGCTTATTTCTAGCGTCTTTGTTAATGAAAAGAAAAGGAAAACACGTTTTGTGAACGGTTTTGGAAGCAGAGTTGATTGATATTTTGCAATATACTTATCAATAAAGAACAATTCTTTAAGAAAAAAAAATGTCCAAACATATATCATACAGGAAAAAGTTCATTTTTTATTTTCTCTTCCCTAAGTACCGCTCCAGTAAGTACCTGACTCCTCATGCTATTCTATACCTTTACAAGAGCCAGATCAGGTCGAAAATGGAGTATTGTTGTCATATTTCGGCGGGAGATGCCCAGCCGTCACTTTCCTGTCTTGACAGAGTTCAAAAGCGTTTCTGAGCCAATTGTAGGAGACGAATTATTTTCCATCCTCCAACCTCTCTTTCACAGGCGGATGTGTCGAGCCTCACACTGCTCTTTAGCTACTTCCATGGAAAGTGCTCGAACGAACTACATTTCTTAGTTCCGCCAGATGTAACCTTCACGGCTAGGACCCGCTATACCACATTCATTGTAGCAAACCACCCGATCCTCCCTCAATGTTCCATCGGTGAGAAATAAGTTCCGCTCGGGGGGGGGGGGGGATTCTTCCTGAGAACCACTACTCTGTGGAACTGACTACCAAGAAGATGTTTCCCCGATCCCTAAAGTCTTAACCTGTTCAAGTCGGGAGATAACTGTTATCTTCCCCTCCTATCCGTATAAACTACCAATTAACGTAACCCTCTACCTCAAGTGGCCTCCGGGCCTTGTACAGGGTGAACCTTATTGTAAAAAAAAATAACTATAACATCTTATGTCCTTTAGAGGAGAAATTGTCGACTTTGGTATTTTAAACACCCGTCATCATCCTCGGCTTTACTGAAATTGTTTAACAGCCTTCCATTTTCTTCTACTCATGAGAGTGGGGGATTTGGAATGACCTCACAAGTGAAATAGCCTAAGGCGTCTCTTCATCTAAATCCGGCATTGACCATATTATTATAATTATTCGTGTATGATATACACCGAGTATAATACGCAGACTATCATTAAGCTAATAAATTCTATAAATTCTTTCGTGTATAATACGCAGTGACTTTTCAGAATTTGTAGCAGCTAAATTTAACCTAGACAGAGCGGCGTGTAGCGTAGCGGTTAGCCGGGGCGGAGAGTGAAATCAGTTTGTAGAGTTGAAATTCCGACTGAGTTCTTACGTTTGCATTCACACAAATACCATTAGAAAATGTATGAATCTATTTCTTTTCCCCATAGCTATGGGTTAAATAGCAAGCAAAATCGTTTATCTAGCTTTGGTTGGCTACCAGTCCGGAAGAACAATTCTGAATTAAAATCGGTTTGGCTTTGGTGTAGAAACTGGACTCCGTAAAAATACTATTTGTTACAGAAATCGCAACAACAACAACACATAGCATGGTGAGGCTTTTGTCGTATTTTCCCCGTGGAGTTTAATGACGCTTATAAGAGAAGAAGACGATTTAGTAAAATTTAGCATTTGTTCAATTTT
>CAHIKZ030000036.1:2187500-2255000 GCA_903632075.3 Acanthosepion pharaonis
ATTTACTTCCGGATGTCGTTCATTTCTGAGTTTCCATTCTTTGTTAAATATAATAAGACTGATGAGTATTAAATATGAGTTATTTCTCCTAAGCATGAGGGCACCTCGACGTGGTGTAATGGCTAGAAAGCTTGTCTCGCTAGATAAATTACGATGCATAGTGAGTTCGATCCTCACTGGGTGCCTCATACTTTCGGCCTTGTGCCACATCTAAGCTGTGCTTAGAAAATTCATATCTCTCCTAAGCATGGAAAACGCATTGAGAAGAATCTATTGCCGTGGATTGATTAATGGGTTCAGTTCAAAATTACATTAAGGTTACTGAGTACAACAGCAGACACCTGAAGAAGGTCGGAGAGTACAACGGTATAATAATTAAAATGACGATACTTCACTGTTGTTGTAACATCAATTAATTTAACCGAACCTGGTCGTTCAAATTCTCAAGTCATGTTTGAGCTCTATTTCATGTTTGAACCTTATTCCATGCTTGACCTTTATTCCATGTTTAAAATATGATATAAAGGAAAGCTAAATAGTTTCAGTTACATTTTGCTAACTGAAGGATGTAACATTAATTTGATGGAGTTGAATATGAAACAGAGTCAAGTTTAAAGTGAGATGGGTACCCATGCTTACTAGTCCTGGGTACGACGATAAACTATATCCGGCAGCAAAGCCTCTGATCGGAAGATTGAACATTTTGAGGAGCGTGAAACCATCTCTTTATTACCGTTCTTCTCAGGTCCACCTTAACCCGGGATGGTATCACCTGTTAAGGTCCCAGCTATGGGCAAAGTGAATCCTCCAAACAAAAATAAAATACTATGAAAGTATAAAAATACATTTTTATAATAAAGATACCCGCAATACATTTTTATATAAAAAAATTCCCCAAAATACCTATTTATAGTAAAATTATTAAACCTAAAATTATGATGAAAGAGTGAATTTATACATTTTTTGTTCTTGAGAATTTATAACAAAATTATTAAACACTATTTACTTATTAGGTTGTTTATTTACAAGAATAATTTTATATTTACAACATTTTACAAACTTAAACAATTAGGACTAATGCAATGCAATATTTATCATTTACCAATTTATAAAAAATAAATTGGAAAACAAATTTTATACATCTTACTTATTATCAAACGCAGATTTTTTTTTTTTTTTTGTGTGTGTGTGTGTGTGTGTGTGTGTGTGTGTGTGTGTGTGTGTGTGTACGTTTATATATTGGATCGGATTACCTACATTTTTCAACCGATTTCAACAAAACTTCACAGGACTACGTAAAATTACCTTGCGGTGGTTCTGACAGCGCCAAAAATTGGAAATAATTGTTTTTGCACGGAATCAATTTGAAAACACGATAAAACACGATTCTGTCACCAGAATGAAAGGGGGACAACTCATATCGAGTTATATTTATTATAAAACCCAAGTTGTGTGTGTGTGTGTGTGTGTGTGTGTGTGTGTGTGTGTGTGTGTGTGTGTTCGTTTATATATGGGATCGGATTTCCTACATTTTTCAACCGATTTCAACAAAACTTCACTTTTTTTCGGCAGGTAGTGTTTCTTATTGTATTGCACACTTTTTTCTTTATTTTTACATTCAGAATGCTTTAAAAATTCCATTTACAAGACAATTGTTTATAATAAAATTCTATTCAATAGATAGACTCATAACGATTGAAAATAATGTTTTTGTTTGAGTTTGGGTTTGACCAATTCGTAAAAAAAAAAAAAGAAAAAAAAAACTAATTAAGACATGCGTGTCCGTCAACCTTAAACAATAATCTTTGTCAATTTTATTTTTCAGTCTTCATGATGATCGATACTTGATCTATCTCTTACTGTTACATCCCCGGGCAACGCCGGACTCTACTGCTAGTAAATTTATAAAAATTTACCAAATTATTAAAATATGTGAACCAACTATAAGGAAATCCTTATTATTTACTATTTCATAAAGTTTGAATCAATTATTTGCTTAGCTTTAAGAAGGCTTCTTTTTTCTATTCCAATGCGCCTTGGGATATAAAGAAGTAAACTTCATTTGTAAGAAAATATGGTTGACAGCAAGAGATTACGAACTTGCGAACTACGAATTGGAGACACTAAAATTGGAGACACTAAAAGAAGACACTAAAACGAGAAACAAAAAATAGAGACACTAAATGAAGTTACGAACTACGAATTGGAGACACTAAAATCAAGCAATTGCAAAAATTTAAATTCGAGCAATTTCTTCCAACGAACCGACTCCCAAGAGGATGCTTTTCCGATTACTACAATCTTAACCTGTTCATGTCTAGACTTAACTGTTATCTTCCCCACATATCCCCGTAAACTCTGCCTCTTACGCTGTAAGCCTCTACTTAGAGTGGCTCAGGTGGCTTGTACAGAGTGAACATTACTGTAAAAAAAATTTTTTTTAAATAGGAAGTGTTTTAACGGAAGACGTAAAATGTGACACCGAAATCCGAAGAGAACAATGACATTGACCATTTATTAAAAAAAAAAAAAAAGCAATTCCTGCTATATATACTGTCTTTTTCATTCTTTTTCCAATAGCTAACATCTTTTTCTTTCAGCTATTTGTCTTTGTTCGAGTTTGTTTTGTTTTTGGGGTTTTTTTTTAAACGTTTCACCCCAAGCAAGATGGGAAGCCACTAGGACGCAAGGGGTTACAGAAGATTTGGAGCAAGATCAGATAGGAGTGATAGAGGAAAGGATGAGGAGAAGGATAGTGGATAGATCAAGGCAACTGGAGATGTCGATTGACATTACATTTGAATAGTTGGAGATTATAGCTCTCAGGGAAACTGGAATAGGGAAGGGAGTTCCACGGGGGAGAGGTGCGAGACATGAAGCTATTGGAGTAGAAGAGACGGCTACATTTAGGAGTTTCAACAGTGAAAGGGTGAGAGCGGGATGCCAGCCTCGTAGGGCGCTTGAACTCATGAAGTCTGGGAACCAGCGAATGCAGCTCCTCGGAGCAATTGCCATGAAAGTATTTGTAAAAAAGACAGAGAGAGGCGACGGCGCGTCTGTGAGAAAGTGACTGTAGACGAGATGCCAGAACAGGGCCAATTATATTGCATATCCGCCTCTGGAGCCTATCAAGAAGGGGCTCCAGACCATATATGGCAGCAATACTCCATGCAAGGGTGAATTGTTGATTTGTAGATCTGGAGGATCGATTCCGGGGAGAAAAATTTCCTGGCGCGGCACATGGAGCCAACTTTCCTTGCGGTGGACGAAGCAATTGACTCAATGTATTTGTTCCATCTCAGGTCAGCAGTCAACGTGAGACCGAGCAGCCGCAGAGAGGTCCTCTCGAGGAGTTAATTTTTTTTCTGTCGTTTTTTTTAATTAATATTCCGAGTTTTGATTTTTCTTCTGCGTTCTAATAATTCCATCCATCAACAAACTTTTGCCTACTATTTTTTTCTATTTATCTTTTCTTGCTGCCATTTTAAACGCTTCTATTTTGCTTTTTTCTTTTTTTTTTTCTATCATTTCAAACGCACATATTCCTCCGACTTCATCTTCTCAGATTAACCGGTTCTGTCTTCTTATCCTAGATTCTTCGTTTCTTTTTTCTTTAATCTCTTTCTTCAGTTGGTGTTTTCAATTCCTGCAGCTAAAATTCCGGTTTTCCAACAGAGTCTTCGATCTTTGCTTTGGTCCCACTGTTGCAGCCCTGCAAAATAAGCTTCTTTCTTTCTTTTTCAATTTTGTTTTGTTTTTGTTTTTGTTTTTTTGTTTTTGTTTTTTTGTTTTTGTTTTTTTGTTTTTTTTTTGACAAAATGAAATCAAATTTTTGCAATGAAATCAAAATTTTATATGAAAAAGAAAATGATGCATGCTCCCCGACTGCGAAAGCGTTCAACGATAGATTTTTATTCACTTATTTTCTTGTAGAAAAAGAAGCGCGGTTTTAATGCGTGTCTAGAGAATGTTTTTGATCTGCCATTTTGAACACTAACCTTGCCCGTTGGGCTTTGCATCTACACACCAAAATAATTTTGGCTATTTGCAGTCGATTTTGAGTGCAACTTAAAAAGAAGCGGAGTGGGAAGAGAGCGAGAGAGAGAGGATGTAGAAGAGAAGAAATCAGAATAAGTCAGAAAACCTTTTTACTATCGAATCTTTTTGGTTTAAGATAGATAGATAGATAGATAGATAGATAGATAGATAGATAGATAGATATAAACATATTTATATATATAGATAGATAGAAAGAAAGAAAGAAAGAAAGAAAGAAAGGAAAGGAAAATATTTTAAAAAGAGAAATATAATCTGTAAATATATTAAAATACGATCTCGGATAATCTATCTCCTTCCTTTCTATCTATCTAGCTATCTATCTATCTCAGTTTGTTCTTTCCATCTATCTATCTATCTAGCAACCTCCTATTTTCACTTAAATTCTTCCAACACTGGAACTTACAGTCTAGCCTTACAAAATCAAAGAATAGCAGAATTTTTTGCTCATGCTTAAACTTTTCCGTGCATTTATTCTTTCTACGACTGGGATAGAAACAAATTCCCCCAAATTGTTCGTCGCTTTCACTTTTATTTTACTCAATTTTACTTAATCACTAATGCAGATGTTTCATTTTCCAATACAATCGTTTCTTTTGGAAAGTCTTTCAAAACAAATTAAAATAGTGGACAAAGATAGAACATTGATGCCATCGTCTTTTCTCACGTTCCTCTCGTTTCAATTCATAGATTATAAACTTATGGAACATTTTTTTTCCAACACCCATTACAATCCAATGCCACTCGAGCTTTTCCCTTATCTCACCCCGGCCACCACATCTTATTTCCTGAAAAGAACAACATCGCCATCTTCTAACTAATCATAAAATGTCCTCGATTCTTCACCTTAAGAGATTTATTGACTAACTCTAGCAGCTAGTATCGTCTGTTACCGAAAAGTGGCACCAGTTGAAATCAATAGACGTAGTTTTAAACGAAAAAAAATGCATGTAACCAAAAGTTCGACTACGGAAATTAAAAATACCTTAGATATAAAGGGAAAAGAAAATAATTTTAAAGAAATTCTTTTATTGCATTGAATTTTTTTTTCACCTTTTAACCAAACGAATCGTGATGTTAGTAAAGGTACTTTGATGATAGAGGTGCGAATCTCTGGTGTAAAACTATCTCAACTGCTTTCCGATCGAATTCACGAGTCTACGTTATTTTAAATAAATAAATAAATTGTGTCTGTGAAGATAAGCTTTATAAATCTGTATAAATTAAGATTTGCTAAAATGAAGAAATTAGAATTATGTCGGACAAATTATTAGAACATATTCTAACAATTAATTAATTCAAACTAGAGAGACCCGTGAAAATTTAACGATTTTCCTATTTTAACTTTTTCCTGAATCTTACTTCTTAAGTTAATAATTGAATAAACTCATAGCGAGTTCTATGACAATAAAATATCCGTAGAATTTCCCCTATTGCATCGATTAAACATTTGAGCTTAACAACTTTAACAAAATATTGCAATGATAGAAACAATGATAAATATGAATGCTGGTCGTTATTTTTAAGAAGTGGATACAAATGAAAAGATTTGAAATTGTGTATTTTTCCATTTCACCGAGACAGCCGTTAAACTCATCTGTCTTTCTTTCGTTCTTTTTTCTTCAAGTAAATAAACGGCCTTTTGGCTAAGATCAAAGTGTAGTATCTTTTCTTATCATCTTAATCTGATTCTTTCTCAACTTCCCTTCTTTCCTTTTTCTTTCTTTTATTTTTTCACTGAAACCAAGTAGTGCCTTTTCCCCTCTTTCCATACGATCAAAACGGAATAGTTAATTATGCATGATGTATTGGCAGGGCGTAATGATCGTGCGAGCTAACGAAGGAATGGGCAGGTAGAATTATAATAGGATATTTAGATATACACATGATATCTGCGCAACCAATGTAAACAAAATAACATCGAATTTAAGAATCGAAACTTAACTCTGCATTAACTCACTTTCCACATTTTTGAGGAAGCTTGATATATGTCGAAGCGTGTTTAATTTATAAATATTTTCCTACTGGTTCCTTATGGTTTGCAATTGTTAATCGGAGAGCCGTGCTCCAATTCCAGTTGGGTTCGTTGTATTCACTTATGCACAAATACCACTTCTCCTTCCCCAGCTCTGTGTTAATTAGTAAAACTTGCACCATTAAAACTATTATTATCTACCCCCCACACCACCACCAAAAAGATATTTTTATAATCTCGAAACGTTTTCTGTCTTTAAATAACCTGCAAAGCGTTGATACGCCGTAGAAAACGAATCAGTCAATCAATTCTGAATGCATTTAACTAAATTGTTAGCCATTTTCAAGGATTATACATATATATATTTGTGTGTGTGTGTGTGTGTGTAATCCTTGAATAAATAAATAAATATATATATATATATATATATATATATATATATATATATATATATATATATATAGTAGAGCCCGACGTTGCCCGGGGATATAACAGTAAGAGATAGATCAAGTATCCACCATCATAAAGACTGAAAAATAAAATTGACAAAGATTATTGTTTAAGGTTGACGGACACGCATGTCTTAATTAGTTTTTTTTTTTTTTACGAATTGGTCAAACCCAAACTCAAACAAAAACATTGTTTTCAATCGTTATGAGTCTCTACCGATTGAATAGAATTTTATTATAAACAATTGTCTTGTAAATGGAATTTTAAAGCATTCTGAATGTTAAAAATAAAAGAAAAAAGTGTGTAAGAGAATAAGAAACACTACCTGCCAAAAAAAAGAAGTGAAGTTTTGTTTTATCGGTTGAAAATATAGGAAATCCGCTCCCATATTTAAAGGAACCCACACACAAACAACCCGATGTGAGTTGTCCCCCTTCCATTTTCACGATGTCTCTTAATCGTGTTTTTCAAATTGATTTTGTGCAAAAACAATTATATTTTTCACATTTTTGGCTCTGTTAGAACCACCACAAGGTAATTTTATGTAGTCCTGTGAAGTTTTGTTGAAATCGGTTGAAAAATGTAGGAAATCCGATCCAATATATAAACGTTACACACACACACACACACACACACACACAATCTGCGTTTTATAATAAGTAATATATATATATATATATATATATATATATATATATATATATATATATATATATACGGGTATATCAAAAATTGGGGGCGAGTTCCTCACACCAAAACAAGGACAAAAGTCCATATAAACATGTCATCAAATCCTTTGTTTTTAAGTCATTAAGCTCAAAGAAAGTTTACCGTAGATGGCGCCGTGTTGCAATGTAGATTAGGTTGCATTTGTCATTCGTGTATATTCGTGGCTTGTCTGTCTTCAACCTTTAAGTTGTGTTGTAGTGAATTAATTGAGAAGTACTGTTTAACAATAACAGGATATTCATATCGTGAGCAGGCAGATACGATTTTTACATACGGCTGCGCGATGTTAATGGCTGTATGAGATTGCGTTTCCAAGCCGGAGATAGCCGAGTCATCCAACCTTTGCAACTGTTTATCATCTCGTTGCTGAGACAGGATCTGTAGCATCACAAACTATGGACCGAGGAAGACCGAGGTTTATGCGGCAGACATTACTAATGCAGAGACGCTAATGGGCGCACGCGAAATCATTCGATACCGTATGGGGAGTATTTGAAAGGGTCCGCCAGTCAATGATCCGACAGGTGCATGCGTGTGTAGAAGCAAGCTAAGAACATTTCGAACATTTCTTATGAGTTGCTATGTTGAGTTACAACAATGGCTTTTGGATATATATATATATATATATATATATATATATATATATATATATATATATATATATATATATATATATATATATTATGAAATGGACAAAGTCTGACAGTTATTTTCAGACATTTTTATGTTTATACATTCTTTTTATAGATAAAAATATGTAAGTAAATGCTCTGTTTATAATAAACAGTATTAAACAACATTTACCGGCCTGAATGTCCGAGAAATTTTCACAGAAAATATTCGTCCTCCGACGGGATTTGAACCTGTATCCTATACGGAACCGTCATTTAGCTTGACGTGCTTTTAACCGATTTGGCCACAGAGGAGCGTTCGTTTAGCAAGGTCGAATTTATACGCCATGCGCAGATATGAATGTACGTGAGAGATTCATAGAAGATTGAAGTTCAAATACAGTAAATTAAACCTTGCTAACCGAAATCAGACCTTGCTAGTAGAAATCAGACAGTAGGTAGTCCAAAGGAACCTTCAGAAATTAATGAAAAAAAAATATTATATAAAATAATAAGAGATAAATCTCAAAATATGAAAGAGACATAATTCAGAATTAAAGAGTATTAAATTAATATGTCAGAAAAGAATATTAAGGAAAATATAAAAAATTTAATATAAAGGTGGGGACATAAATATCTTAGGATGAATACATCCAAATCAACATATATCAAATTAAATTTATGTTAATTAATACCCATTCACAAGGAAAAAAAATATATTTGAAATTTAATATGTAATATAATATAAAAAAAAATTAAAATTGGGGGAAAAAAAGAATGAAAAGTACCTTAAGAATAAGGGAATTACAATTTTTATAAATATAAAATATTAAAAAAAACACCTTAACTGAAATTAAAATATATTTTAAAATATACTTTAAAATATATTTTAATTTTGAATATTTTAATTTCAGTTAAGGTTTGTTTCTTTTTGTAATATTTTATGTTCATAAAAACTTTTTGTTACTATTATTTAATTAATAAATTAATATATTTATATATCATTTATTTATACAGAATTATCATAACATAAAATAACATTAAGTATTGGATGCCTTCTTTTTGTGCACTTAGTTTAATTATTTTCTAGGTAATTGTATTTATTTACTATTACGCCATGTGACACAATTTTCCAGCCATACAGATTAAGTTTTACAATGACACACCCACATAGCCCTTCACTATCAAGTAGCTGACAAATATTCGAGATATTTGTTCATAAACAAAATTCTAATGTAGTGTAGTGAATGGCATAAATATATGTTGTGTTATGTATATTTATTTTTATTTAATAATGTTGTTGTAATGTATTAAGAATGTTTATCATTATTAACACACATAATACATGGAATATAATATGCAAGTGTTTGTTTATATGCACGGATTGATAAAAAATGTGTATTGAAAACAAATACTGCATTTCCCATTAAAAATGCCGTAAAAACAAAAATAAACGACCCTAGCTCAATAACCCCTTATCTAATTTTAATGAAATATGGCACGACACTCGACAGGAATTAGTAGTAGAATATGCTTCTAAATTGTTTAGGGTATTTGTTATGGGAACTTACTCATAATAATAATGGACTATTCCTAACATTATAAATACTGCGCCTCTCAAGAGGTATGAGCATATATTGTAAGACGAGGAGAGATAATTGAGAGCATATTGTAAGGACATTGGAATAGTGATACTTGTCGAGACAACATAGTTCATTCTAACCAAATCTGATAGTCATTACTAATACTTCTACTTCTTTGTATTATATTTCTGTTGTAATATATCTTTGTATTCCATACCTGTGTTCGTGTTATTCTTTCATTGGTTCTAACCTTGGACCATCACCGTGGTACAAGGAACTTGGACCATAACAGTATTATTATTATTTAAGCTGTATCTCGGGAACACACATACATACATGCATACAAGATTGTAGTTTTAGTATTATATAGATTTTCAATATAATGGACAATTATTCCAATTTTGATCATCACTTTTTAAAACAATAAATATTGCTGAAGAGTGAAGATAGTTTTAAAAAAAAAAAATTTTTCATGGAAAGACCGTCCTTTTGACACTCCGTCTGATTGCGGACATGTTTATTCATGATTACCGAACAATCTTTGAGTTGCTTATTAAGATATCATACTATCAAAAACATTATTAGAAATATTTAATATAAAGAACATAATTATCGGCTGAAATTTACAGCGTATATGTTGTGGTAGGATCCACCTAATTTGCATAGAGGAGTACCGACCATATAAATATGGTTGGTACCGGGAAGAGAGGGAGGAATCAAGAGATTCAACCAGAGACTCTGCCCGAAAGCGACTCAGTCAACACATTCTCCAGGAACGGTCTTACCAGGAATATACAAAAGACTATATGTAAATATTGTGTACACTTTCTTGTTTCAATACATTTTGTTCTAAGTACATTTTGTGTTGCATTATTATTCCATGCATTAGTCAAGTTTCAACAGTATATTTATATAAATATAAGTATAACCAGAAAATTTGACCAACATCGGTTTGTTAATGACACTTTTATTTTGTATGTTCTTGACCGGCATAATAAAATCTAAATGATAAAATCTTATTGAATATAACGAACACGACTGAAATTCGAACCCGGCTCTCCGATTTCTAATTCCGAGCTGTTATCCATTACAAGATAGTATGTATGTATTTATATTCCTGTGTGTTTTACGGTTCAGTCATATATGTCCATCGCATTTATTTATTAATAGTCTTTTTTGAGCGTTTTTGCTTGTGAATCGAGTGATCAGCTTCCTGTTTAAGACTGTTATTATTAGAAATCTCTGTATGCGCGGCGTCTGTCTCAATGGCGTCGGTAACCTTTCACTTTTGGAAAACTACAAACGTGCCGGCACAATGGAGTCCTGTTCCACAAGAATTCATGTCGGATCATTAGCGCTCTGTTGGTGAAAGGTGTTAGTCAAAAAAATTATTCCGGAACAATGTTTAAATAGATGATAAAGTCAAAGAAAAAAAAAAAATTCCTCGCGTGCTTCACATTGGTCCATTACTGCTCTCCCTCTCTTTTAACTACACACAAACACACAAATATATATATATATATATATATATATATATATATATATATATATATATATATATATATATATATTCATAAATGCACAAATGACCTTGCGCATGTACAGGAAGAAAAGAAAAATGTCATATAAAATTTAATACACACGCGCAAGATTGTGTATGTGCAAAATCTCAGACATAAATAAAATATACCTGTAAAAACATTCTTTAAAAATATTTTAGAGCGTTCTTAAATTTTTCAAAATTGAAAACTTAGCGATATTTTTACTTGTTTATAAATACATATTGTAAAAATAAAATCCTTAGATTTACTTGAATAAATTCCTCCCAAAAAAATGGACCGGTAAAAATTTTTTCCATTCAGCTTTATTCACACACACACACACACACACACACACACACATATATATATATATATATATATATATATATATATATATATATGCTCCTGAAAATTATTTCAGTTGAGCTCTCTGTGGAGAAAGTGTGAGTTCGTAAACAGTGACTATTACTGCTACTAATAAAATACTCTTCGATAAAACGAATCGAGATCTCTTAGCCTGTTTATCTAAAAGTAAATACGCTTAAATTCACCTTCATCCCTGCCCTGCGCCAACGGTTTAGGGGTGGATTCTCCGACTGACGCCAATTCAGCAGAGTTTCGATCCTAGCTAGAGTCAACCGGACGTCTAGCCACACTGAATAGCTGTGATACAGCAAAACAGTCTGTCTGTGGATGACTTTATATATATATATATATATATATATATATATATATATATATATATATATATATATAAAATTGAATAATATAGACATATTGTCTCTGCTTATTTTTGTACTAATGCTTTCCAGTTGTCTAATCAGTTTCTTGATGTGAAGATGAAATTCATCAAGGAAGGTGCCGTAGCTTTTGTTAACTCAAGTACTTTCGACCTTTTCTAAGCTCATCTTCTTTTTTTTTTTAATTACCATCACAACGGAATGCCTGATTTTATCGCAGTAACAATAAGTTTGTCTTTGCATTTCCCCACTGAAGATGATCTTGGAAAAGATCGAAAGTACTTGGGTTAAGAAAAACTACCGCGCCTTCCTTGAATAATTTCATCTTAACATCAGGAAACTGATTTATCAACTGGAAAGGATCAGTATAAAAATAAGTAGACGCAATAATTTCAGTACAATTTTCATGTTAAGGAGAGAACAATTCAGTAACATGAGGATTCTTTTTATCCACAATCGCCGAAAACTTTATAACAAATAAAAATGAAGGAATTAGTTAAATAACATGTTTTTTATCATTGTTAATACCGTCAATTAAGTTCTTAACAAAGAAAATGTTTTAGGCGGTTGCTGTAGAGCAATAACTAGGCAAAACCTTTAGAAGATTGGAAAAGATCAATTCAGTATGATGAGAATTCTAACATATACATTAGTCAAACTACTACAATCGTTTCACGTCGACTAATATGTCATTTATAAAAGCTTAGCCTAATATTAATATACAAATCAGTCAGATGAAAAAGATACTTGGAGACAATACAAATATATACAATATAAATAGCAAAAAAGCGACTGCAAATACTTGAAGCTATAGTCATAAAAAAAAAAACAGAATATAAACACATGAGATAATTTTTAACCGCGGAATTGACGTATTAAATATTCAACAATAAATATACAGGCTCTATCTTATTACAAAAGGCTTCCGATATGTAGCTAGCGGTTTGTATTTATACGGTTAAATAAAATTTCTAAGCATAAAATACCATGATGGGGGAAAATGAGACAGTTTATTTATTTTAATTTTAAAACTGCAAGGTAATTGCAGGGACAATTTCTTTGTACACAATGTGAAACAAATAATTTGTCCTCCATCGTATTTGCTTTTTCATGTTGATTCGCAGTTTTGAGATGGACCAATGGTAATAGGGTTTTATGTGACTTTCGTTCTCTTTTAGTCTTTCGCTTTGCTTCCCCCCCTCTCTCTCTCTCTCTTCTTCCTCTCACTCTCTGTTATCACTGTTTTTCTTTTTTCTGTCTTTCCTTGTTTGTCTTTTTTCTCTTTATCCCTCTTGCTTGTTCTTTTTCTTTCTTTCTCTTTCTCTCTCTCTCCCTGCCTGTCTGTCTCTCTTTCTCTCTCTCTCTCTCTCTCTCTCTCTCTCTTGCTCACTGTTTTCCCGCTCTCCCTTTTCTTGTTTGTCCTTTTTCTTTTTATCCCTCTAGTTTGCCCTTTTTCTCTTTCTCTCTCTTTCTTTCTCATTCTCTCTTTTCAGCGAGCTCTTTCTCACTCTCTCTATTTCTCTGTGTTCCTTTTGTTTAACTTCATATCTAAACCTTCTTTTTCAACATCATTTCTCGATCCTGTTTTTCATTCACTCCATTCTTCTTCTTCTCTACAAATACTTTTTCCCTCATACACATAAAATACCAAATGAAACAAAATAGCAGCAAAGTTCAAAGCAAAATCTCGTTCAGACGAGACCTCTATGACATTCGTTGCAGGCATGCCTTTCTATTTCCGGTTACTGATGATTGTGCGTGACGTTGTCTTTGACGTCAGCAGAGTCAACTGCAAGATTGGGATAGGCGTATTGACAAAGATGGCGATGCGAAATTTAGCCGGTTTTTAAATGTGGAAATTAAAAAGAACAGTTGGAATATCACATCGCTTTACATGCACACACACACACACATACATATACACACACACAAACACACCGCCATCACTACCCCACTTATATAAATGTTGCTATTTAAGTGATTATATACAAAGTGCGGGTAGTTTCATTAATATATTTGCTTGTCTTTCAAAACATGTCTGTGTATTCAGTGGTTCATGTAAGTACATAGGTAAAATACTTAAAATAATTATTGTATCGTTACGTCGATATCTCTGTCTCTGATTCCTCTCTGTTTTCTCTCTCTCTCTCTCTCTATATATATATATATATATATATATATATAAAAGGGAAACTTAACTTAGCCGACGCGTTTTGTTCCCTGAGACGTCAGTTAAGTTTACTTTGTCTTATTTCATATTGTCCTTTTACATATATATCTGAAATTTTTACACACACACACACACACACACACACACAACACACACACACACACATACATATATATATATATATATATATATATATATATATATATATATATATATGTAATGAAATGGATTAAGTCCGATAAAAATAAAATATACTAGCAGCATGGCCTGGCGTTGCCTGTGCTTGATTCAAAAATCGTACGACTCATACAGCAATCGCTATCCTTGACTTAAAATATTTTTTTGCCCTTCCTTGCCTTTTAAAGGAGTGCTTTTTTGCCGTGCTGATGTTGCTACATGCCTTTACTTCTTGCCTATCTCACACTGCGAATTTTTTCTAAGCTCTATGCTAAACATTAAATCTGTTACGAAAAAAGAACTAAACAAAATGAACACAAAACGATCAGCTTTAAAAAAGGACTCGTAACTGGAAAAACCGAATGAAAAATAATGTTAACAACAAATACTTTTTCACACCCAAACCAGTTCTGCGGAATCAGAATCAATGTTGAGTTTAAGCAAGCGAATGAGCTAATTGGAGTAAAGTGCCATGCAAATTTAAATTTTTCCACTTGTGACGAATGCAGCTATCGATTTTTTTTTTTTTTGCATGCTAGTTAACATTCGTGTCAATCAGCTGTTGGCTCTCACGCTGGACAATAGAATCTTCCTGCCTATTCGTGGCAGCTAGCTATAGGCTCTCATTCTGGCCAGTAGAAAGTGACCGCAATCTACATAAAAACTGCCGTAGAAGTATGAAAAAATCGATTATTTCCACTATCGATGGGAGTTGGGAAATGCAACGTCGGTCTTGGCCTTCCCACTAATTTGGAGCATGTGCATGTAAATTTTGGTGCAAATCCGTCGAAATTGCGGCCGCGCATTCGTTACACACACACACATCCTGCCTTTTATAGATAGAGATTTTGTTTATACGTTGTTTTTATAGATACAATTTATTTAAGTAAATGCTCTGTTTTTTAACAGAACAATATTAATTACATTTACCAGTTTGAATGTCCGAGAAATTTTGTAGAAAATATGCGTACTCCGACAGGAATCGTACCTGTATTTTTATACGGAAACATTAAATTTGTCTGACGTGTTATACCATTAAGTTATAGAAAAGCATCTGGTTAGCAAAACAGTGATTCGGACTTTGCTAAGCAGGCGCTTCTCTATAGCATATGAGATCAAATGACGATTCTGTATAGGAATACAAGTTCGATTCCTGTTGAAGAACGCAAATTTTCTACGAAATTTCTTGAACAATCAGGCGGATAAATGTAATTAATACTGTTTAATTAAAAAGCAAAATATTTTCTTAATTAAATTGTATCTATAAAAATAACGTATAAACAGAATATATATATATATATATATGCGCAAATATGAAATATGCTCAAACGAGGTACGAAACTCTGGAATCGTGTTGATGAATATAACATCAATCATCTAAGAGACAAATTTCATATTTGTATTAATCCTATATGTATATATAGTTACTTCGGAAGTCTACATGGATGGCATGTATGCAATTAGATCAAAATTGAACAATTACTTACGGAATTCCCTCCTTGTCTGAGAAGGATTATGCGTAATTTGAAAAAGTCGATCAATAAAATTAATCAACACAAAATGTCTACTGTCCATAATAACATTTGCTTTAAAGAACATTTGCTGCCGAAATACCCTTTACACACACACACACACACACACACACACACACACACACACACACACACACACACACACACATATATATATATATATATATATAGTCTTAAGATGTGCTATATTTATGGGATAAAGTGATCAATATCAGAGATAGAGCGTGTGTAAATATAAAATTGAACATAGAAGTCAACACTTAGAGGCGACAGTCTGTTTCATGCTATATATATATATATATATATATAGAGAGAGAGAGAGAGAGAGAGAGAGCTTTCGCTTAAAATTCCCAGCATCCCTCGTTCGTGCACATCTGTAGTCGCACCAACGTAACGAATTTAGTCCGATACAGTCTTAAAGAACGAAACACGTCAGACGAAAACATATTTTCCAATTTCCCCCACACCTCAAATTATATATATATATATATATATATATATATATATAAAAGTGAACAATGAAGTCAACACTTAGAAGCGACAGTCTGTTTCATGGTAGATGCAATCGTCAGGCGATCAGGTGGCCTGACGATTGCATTTAGCATGAAACAGACTGTCGCCTAAGTGTTGACTTCATTGTTCACTTTTATATTTACACACGCTCTATCTCTGATATTGAGCACTTTAGCCCATAAATATAGCACACCTTAAGACTATATTTCTTCATATATATATATATATATATATATATATATATATATATATATATATACTCTCGACTCTCCCGTCGAATTCGACGTATGAGGGTCAAGCAGATGAGTTCCTCGGAACCGACAGCCCGACACCAGCACATGAGATTTGATAATAGTGGTGAAGGTTTTGTGCAGAACCATCCACACTTTTTGAGGAGCTGAATACAGAGACCTGGTGTACTCCGCAGGTTTTGAATTAAGAGTTGTCCTTCTCCTAGTCCAGTTGCCATCCAAGTCTGTCCTGGTATTTACCCATAGCTGGAGGGAGAAAAAGAGAATTCATACTATTCCCAAGGGTATTAGCAAGTAAGTGAATGTAATGGATTCAACTCGAATTCGAACTCGGCTCTCCGATTAGGAGGCACAATGGAGTAATGTATATTTGTTTGGATTGGTCTTGCTTTTATGTCCATCGTCTTTTTCATGTTGAATTGAATATGGTCTATGTTAATTATGTTTTATGAATATGTCCTGAAGATGGTCTATTAGACCGAAACGTCCGACGTTGACATTATATTAACATTAAAACAGCATAACTGCATATTAGGAGTTTGTTTGTTTTTTCCGTATATTTTCTTATATATATATATATATATATATATATATATATATATATATACAGGGATGACAAAATAATTACAGGGATGAACAGTTGAACAAAAAATCCTCCTATATTTCAAAGACCTATTATTTAATGACTTTAACTAAAACTTCGTAATTGCAGGTTATATCTATTGTAAATACATTTATTTATCTGATTTACTGTCTTTGGCTTATTTATTTTTAGAATTTAGTAAAATTTAAGCTAAATGTGTGACCTCTCCGAGTTCGAAAAAGAGTAAATTGATGGAGCTTGCATGGCAGGAGCCTCGATCACTAAGGTTGCTGAACTGTTTGGTTTTTCAAGAGCTGCCATATCAAGAACACTGATTCAATTCGAGAAACAGAGCAAGACCCCGAGCAACCGTAGCAATTCGGGCCGGACTTGCAAACTTACTGACAGGGACTGACGTGCATTGAAACGCAATGTGGCAAAAAATCATCCGACAAATGCGGCTAAAGTGACTGCTGAGTTGAATATTCATCTGAATAGTTCAGATTCTACTTAAACTGTTCGCCGTGAGCTACATAAGGCTGCATATCATGGAAGAGCTGCTGTGAGGAAACTTCTTCTCTCCACTCGCAACATTCAAAAGAGGTTGAAGTGGTGCAGAGATCACAATGCCTGGTCTGCAGACCAATGGAAGCAAGTCCAGTTTTACTCTTTTCCCAACTTCAGGGCGAGTTTATGTGTGGAGGCAGCCCAAAGAAGCTTACAACCCTGACTGCCTTCTTCCAACAGTGAAGCTTGGAGGTGGATCAGTGATAGTTTGGACCGCCATATCATGGAAATGGCCCAGTCCAATAGTTGCCCTACATGGTAGAATGAACAGCAAAGATTACCTGAACATTTTGGGAGATCATGTTCATCCAATGGCCCAGACTTTATTCCCTGATGGTGACTGCATCTTCCAAGACGATAATGCTCCAATACATACCTCTCGAGTGGTTAAGAATTGGTATGAAGAGCATGAAAGTGAGCTAGAATACATGAAGTGGCCTCCCCAATCTCAAGATATCAATGTTATTCAACATTTGTGGTGCATTTTGGAGCAACAAGTTAGGAGCCGCTATCCTCCACCGTTGTGTCGTAAAGAGCTGGAGAAGGTTTTAATGGAAGAATGACTGAAAATTTCTCTGGATGAAGTCAGGAAGCTGTATTATTCCATTCACAGACATATTAAAGCTGTATGTGAGGCTAAAGGAGGACCAACTCGATATAAAATAAATTTTCTTTGAATTTAACAAGTGTTTCAATTATTTTATCCAACCAATATATATATATATATATATATATATATATATATATATATATATATATATATATATATATTCATACACGTTTCATTAAATAATATAGACAAGTGTTGTCTATTTACTTTATGTAAATTTTTCATAACGTCTGATAAGTTTAATAACATTATCACATTAATAACATTATCATATATATATATATATATATATATATATATATATATATATATATATATATAAAAAAGATTAGTTGGCAAAAGTATAACGGATTTATTTATTTATCAGTTTTATTTATGAATTTAATGATGACAAGACTGTTATACCAGCAGTTCACGCTATTTACCAATTATTTTCAACCCAAATTTGGGATTAAATGTTTCAATTCTCTCTCTCTCTCTCTCTCTCTCTCTCTCTCTCTCTCTCTCTCTCTCTCTCTTTCTCGCATTTTCACCGCGAATTTCTGGAGATTAGAGCCACATCACGTACGATTACCGAAGTTAAGCAACGTCGGACCTGGTCATTACCTAGATGAGTGACCCCATGAGAATATCAGGCGCTGTAAGCTTGGATGTATAGGTGGTTTAATTCCAGTTACATTTCACATTGGGTTCGTTATATTCACTTACGTGCAAATATATTTAGGTAAGGTGTGAATCCACCCGTTTTCTCACCAGGTAATGGTTAATTAGTAAGACATACATCATTACACAATTATTATCTCAAAAAAATTCTTACAACCTAAAGGTATGTTTTTTTGGGTTTTTTTAAGTCGCCTGCATAGGGTTGATAACCCGTAAAAAACGAATCAATTAATGAATTTCTGGAAACGAGATTTAACTATTTTTGTTAATTAGTAATTTGGTTCTGCTCAACTCGAAAATAAATTTTAAAAAAAAACATTATTTTCTTTCTTTTCTTTTTTAATTGCTATATTTCCAGAAAGTTCGTTTTGAATTAAGGACAATTGCGATGTTTGTTTTTTGTTTTTTTTTTGTTTCTTTTTTGTTTCTTTTGCTTGTTTCTTTGTTTTGCCTTGTTTTATTTTGTTTTTTCTCCTTGTTTTTTTTTTTTTTTTTTTTTTTCTTAGGTGAAAATTGACGAAACACAGTCACAATGCAATATTCCCCACCGCTTTAGAGACCTTTGTCGACAAGGTAAACCCATTTCGGTTGCGCTCACTAAGAGTCAACAATTGACAAGGACTGTTTGATCTCTTGGCTCTCTCGCCCTTTTCTCTCCCTTAGTGCTTTATCTATGCGTTCTTAAATATTCTTATTGTGAACTTTAAGAAGAGTTGTCAAGGGAAATTCATACCTGCGTGTAGCAATGCGTGTGAGATTATCTAATAAAAACAAAAATGGAGGGGATACTTTGAAAGGCGAGAGAATGGGAATGAAAGAGAAAAAAAGAACATTAAATCAATAGGACGTAAAAATGGAAATTAACAAAAGAAAGAATGAAAGAAAGAAAGAAAGAAAGAAAGAAAGAAAATTTGAAAATAGCAAAAAAAAGAATAAAAAAGAAAAAGATACAAAAAGAAAAAATAAGGAAAAAAACTAGGAGAAAAGAAAAGGAAAAGAGCATAAAAGAGTAAAAAAAGAAAAATTAAAAAGAAAGGGAAAAGAATAAAAAAGACAAGAAAAACTAAGCCAAAGTAAAAAAAAAAAAAGGAAAGAAAGAAAAAAGGAACAAAAATTAAAAAAGACGGGAAAAAAGAAAGAAAAATTAAAAAAGAAATCAAATGTAAAAAGGTAAAAGTAAAAAGCGAAGGAAAAAGGTTAAAAATAAAGGAAAAAGGAGTAAAAAGAGAAAAGAAAACTAAATAAAAAAGATAAATAGGGTAAAAAAGAAAACAGAATAAAAATTTTAAAAAAAGGAAAAAAGAAAGAAAGGTAAAAAGAAAGAAAAAGTAAAAAGAAAAGAAAAAAACAAAGCAAAAATGTTGAAAAAGAAAGAGAAAATAAAAAAGAAAGAAAAATAATAAAAATGAAAGGGTAAAGAATAAAAAGAGTAAAATGAAAAAATAATAAAAAAGTAAAAGATGTGAAAATAAATAAGAGGAAAAAAGAAAGGAACAATGAGTCAATAAGAAAAACAGTAAAAAGAAAAAAAACAATGGCTGTTATGTAAAGTTGTTAATAAGAGTAAACAACAAAGACGAAAATTAATGTATGTACGTTTGTATTAATCGATTAAGACTAAAGATTTCACCGCCAAAAATAAGATGATGAAAGCGTATAGAGGGTGTTCCAAAATTCGCATTGATAACCTTGTAAATTTTATATTTATTTACCAAATGGAATCACGTTTTTGTATGTGACAATATATAAGAAATTTTAAGAATATTAAGAATTGTTATTGGTCGAATTATTGAAGATGATGTCATGCAAATTTTCCCTGGTGGCCATTTCACAAGTGTATGTTTTCTGCCAATTGTTGCGCGACTTTTTGAACACCCTGTACATTGGTCTTGTTAAGTTGAAATCGGTGCCCGATAGAAAATTCAATGAACAGTAAATTGGTTTCACAATTGCAACAATCCTATCATAAGTGACTTGAGGACGTGCTCGTCGTGTAGTGGTTATCAGCGGGAAAAGTGGGAGCGATATTCCGTGCACAAATTCTGGTTGAAGCCGTTGCTTGATTGATTGACTGATTTGTTTGTTTAACGGCATATCAACTCCTTTATGGGTCATTTAATGCCGAAATTTAATTTTCATAGGAGCACTGAAGTAATAAAAATTATATATATTATTCTGCTTTCACAAGTGAATACATGGTAGATGATACTCAACTTTTGTGCATATACATGTTTGGGTAGACATGGACGCGGTGATATGTGCGTTTTATGTTGTAATTTTGTTGAAGTTATATTTTGGAATACAGTTTGATTTCTTTAAGAAATTGTAGGATTTTATATGGACTAATGTCATAAGAGAGTTCTTTCCTGTTTATTGTTTGGTTGGTCGGTTGGTTTTGTTTAGCAGCATGTCAATATCTCTATGGGTTATTTAATGCCGAAATCTAAATATTCTTTACGTAATTTCATGCTTTCAGCTACATATATTTTGTACATGATTTTATACCTTCACTTTGTTTAAGGGTTCCCTATTTGCCCATAGCTGAGACCCTAAAAGGTGTTACCATTCTGGGCCAGGCTGGAACTGAGAACAACAGCAATTACGAGGTGGTCCCACGCTCCATAAAAACTTTAATCTCCCGATCAGAAGCCTTACTGTCGGATGTAGTTTATCGTTATACCCAGGGTAAGAAGCCGTTGCGTCCACTTTCTTACAAATTCGCTTGAATATAAATTAATTTCTTCTACCTCGAACTACGGTTTAATAGCAGGACCAACTGGTATCTCTCTAGCCTTGATTGGCAACCAGTCTAAGAGAAAGTGAATTTAAAACCGGTGGAGCTAACAACTATAACCCGTGAAAACCTACTTCCAACAGAAATCATAGCAACAACGCCTCTTGTGGTAACCGTCTTGGGTATGACGATAAACTACATCCACGCCCTGGTTAGGACGATAAACTACGTCTAACAACAAGGCCTCTAATCAGGAGATTCTGAGGAGCGTGGAACCACCTTTTAATTGCTGGTGTTCCCAGGTCCGCCCTGACCCGGGATAGTAGCACCTGTTAGGGTCCCAGCTATGGGCAAATAGTTAACCCCGAAACTGTGGTAAAAACACTATGAGAGTGTAAAAATAGGTTTTAATACCAGAAAAACTCTGTAAAAAATTATTACCAGCAATACATTTTTGAAATAAAGTATTACCAGCTATACATTTTTGAGGAAAAATATTTTCAGTAATAGTATTTTGAAAAAAAATTATTACCAGCAATACATTTTTGAAAAAATATTACCAGCTATACATTTTTTAGGAAAAAAATATTACCAGCAATAGTATTTTGAAAAAAATTATTACCAGCAATACATTTTTGAAGGAAAAATATTACCAGAAATAGATTTTTGACAAAACAAAATAATACCGGCAATAAAAATTTTGTCGGTTTTAAATAATCCATTGAGGTTGATATGCCGTAAAACAAAGCAAACCAAACCTCTTGTGGTGAGGCTGTAGTAGTCGTAGTGAGCTGAAGCTGTGGCCATGTGCTCTATAGAGGAGTCTACAGTACATTCATGCATAACTAACATGAATGTATATTTGTGTGAAAATATACGATCATTTTGCTGTAATATAGTGGCATTATAATAAATGGTAATTTTCTTTACAGGTGTTCTGTTCCTCAGTTTCACCGAATCCCGATTTATTGGGCGGAAGATTTTTAATAAAAGTTTCCTAAGAAATCTAATATGTTACAGAAAAATGTTGCTTTGTTACTCGATTTTGTTGTTCGTCTGCCTCAAAATGATTTTAACCTGTTATTGTATGATAACTAATTGCAGCCATGCCTTTAAAATGGTGATATGGTTTGTTAAATCCTTAAAATTACTAGGTTTTCACATATGAATCTTTAAATATACATTTTTTTAAGTTAATATATTTACATACACTAATTGTGAGGTGACCAGTTTATTACTTAATATCAATACAGAACTAACCTCCACTTTATATACAGTCGAACCTTACATTAATACTATATTAAATAATGTCATAAAGACGATGCTATAATATGAAATAGATATGTTGTTAAATTCTTACAATTATTAGAACTAGAAAGGCCCGGGGAAAGCTTCCCGGTTTTCCAATTTTAATCTTGTGATGAACTTTAATTAAGTTAATGATTAAGTTATTGAGAGTTCTACGACAATAAAATATCCGTAAAAATTCACCTATCACATCGTTAAATATTTGGACATAACAATTTAAAATAAATGTTGCAATAACAATCATAAATATGAATGCTGGCCGTTATTTTAAGAAGAGGGTACAAATGAAAAGATTTGAAACTGACAACTTTTTTGATTTTCACTAAAACTTTTATCTTTCTTTCGTCCTTCTTTCTTTCATTCGTATGTCTTTTGTTGCTCTGTGCAATAAAAACGGAATAGTCTATTATTTATGAAGTATTGGTAGGCGACGTTAACACTTGTATCTTCCGTTCTTGCTATCTTTCTTTCATTTTCTCACTGAAACCAAGTAGTGTCTTTTCCCTCCTTGCCACGCAATCAAAACGGAATAGTCCATTATTTATGAGGTATGAGGTTACGGCCGTGCGAACTAGCGAAGGGAGGGACACGCACAATTATTATATGTGAACCTTGAAACATATTTCCCAATTATTATGTTAATAGATAATAATTCTAGAGAGATTAGTTTATGAATAAATAACATGAGAAAATAGATCTCTCATATGAAGTAGAAATTCTAGTTCGCCCATGTTGTCTCCATGCGTCGAATGTCTATTAGGTCTCAAGTTCAACCCAGATACCAAGTAAAACTAATACATACAATTAATTGCTAAAAATCCTGGAAAAATAGTCGCTTCATTCTGTCGCTCCAGAAAATACTTTAGTCTTTATCACATGCTTTATTTTTGGAAGAGTCAGATTAGATCTAAAATGGACTATTGCTGCTGCCATATATGAGCTGGCGCTGCTAAATCCTCACTTTCCAGTCATTCAAAATCGTTTATGCGGTCTTGTAGAGAAAAACACTCCCTAACCTGCAGCCTCTTACCCACAAATGCAACGTTGCAAAACCCGTCGCTACTCTATTGCTATTTCCGACAAATGTTCAGATGAGCACTCTATTCATAATTTCCCCCAGTTCAGACCTTTACAGCTAGGACATGCTATGCAACTTTCACGGAATCTAATTACACTTATTTTTTTCTTCTTCTTTTCACCAGGAACTGACACTTTGTGGGAAAATCTCTTGCGAAAATGCTTCTTTGAGCTTTACAATCTTAAACACTTCAATTCTAGGCTCAGTTGATATCTCTATCCTCTTTATACTTGTATTGTTCACATTTTATCTCCTCTTCCATTCATGTCAAGCACCTCAATCCCCATTGCTATTTCCACTAAAACACTCTACATTATTGTTAGAACATGTCATGCCACCTCCACGATGTCGAATCACACTTATTTACCCTGCGTTTCAAATTTATTAAGGAAATTCTACTAAGACAGCTTTTTCCTCAAAACTGCCATTTTGTGGAACATAATCCCGTTTATGTACTTCCATGAACACTAAAATCTTCACTTCTGCAAGTTAAAGGTCAACGAGTATGTATCCTTATTTTCCGTGTATATCTCCCACAGTATTCATCATTACCAAAAGTAACTCTCCACATTGAGCAGTTCTCGAAACTTGTATCGGGTGAATATTAGTAAAAAAAACGACTTTTGAAAGGATGGGAAGATAATGATATTAAGAAAGTTTCTTGGATAAGGTATAGAAGGAGAAGAGAAAGAACACCTACAAAGTAAAAAAAAGTGAGAGGCTGAAATAAAAAGGAGGAGAAAAAGGTAACGGTGACAATGAGAGAGAAAAATCGAGTGATGTTCAGGTGAAGGAATCAAAGAAAGAGAAAAATAAAAGGGGAAAAAAAGTGAAATAGATACGTGGGTGGGGGGTGGATGAAAGGTGGGAGGTGGCATTGTACATGTGGAAATTATCCAATCGAAAAGCGTTTTCTCCCAGTTCTGCCTCCAAGGCACGATGACGAGTCAATCAGGGGACTTAATCAGATCGTGATGGCGGTGAAAACGAAAACGCCTCAAATAAACTAAAAAAAGAAACGTATTTTGCTTTGATCTTTTTCGTCGGCAGAACGCCAGAGAGGGGAAGTGTTGTAGGTAAGAGAGGAAGAAAAATGATGGAGGGATTCGGGTCAGGGGTTGTGGGCTCAAGGTGTGCATGGTGAGTGCCGGTGGTTTGTAAAGAGAAAAATGGATGGTTAGTTAAGAAGGGAAATTCATGGGGTAATACATTCACACAACCAGAGTCAATCCGGGTGGTCTATTTACCATCTACAAACCACTCTCCTCAAATCATTCATAATACATATATGCAAATACTTACCAACGAGAAGGAAATGTATATATTGTTGCTCAGGGGACGTATGGGACGCATGAGAAGAAAAAAAACACGATGCTTTCTCATTTGAACAAAAAATATTAAAGGAATAAATATTGGCTTTAGGAATGGCGGTATAGGCAAAGCGATTTTTCAAGGATTGTGCTCCAAGAAATACGCGTCTAGTATGAATTAAAAGCTCGAGGAAGTTAGGTCGCTAAATGATTTCCTGAAAGAAAAATTGATAGGAAATTATATTTTTTATTTCCTGGTAGAATGACTTCGAGAGATGTTTGAAATTTCCGGCGAGACATGGAAAATATGACAAACAGATTTTGATACTACGTTTTCATCTGTGCAAGTCTGGATGAATAAGTAAGCAGCTATTAACTCAATTTTGAAAATAAATATTCTCTCGATAAAATTTATCTACATGATTAATAAGCCTCACTGTATTAAGTGCATTGAAAAGATTATAGTAAAAATGTATATTTCCTGCGTTTTTTTTTTTTCATCAGTAGATTACGGACTTATTGATTTACCCATATATTATGACGGATTATTCTCGTTTTCTGAGCAAACCGGTCTGCTAGCGAGGATAGTCAATCCCTGTTGCAGACACCTGCTCAGGCACATTTTGTGTTTGTTCAACAAAGAACCCACTTGGAATTTATACTGAAACTGTGCTAAGTGATTCTAGTTACAGTTTCTGGGAGATAGGCCAGTACACTCAAAACCTCAGACGATGACTTGTGACTTCGTGTTAGCAAAAACCATCGATGGCTTGCGAACAGTTCCTTCTACTCTTTGTTAGGTAAACCCGTGGTATGGTTTTCAGGCACTTTCTAAAGATGGCGCTCCTTGATCGCTTCCCTAGACTTATAATATCAAGAAGTCTCTTTCTTGACAAAACGGCCACGGTGAAATAAAATACAAAACGAGGCCCTGTACAAAACAATTTAGTTTGCCACATTTGTAATAAGCATTGCAAGTTACTTTCTGGCTTCAAGAGCCATTGTTGTTCTCACGAGAACCAAAAGCATTGATCATACTTGTCAGTGATGGTCATACTCGTTAAACAAGTCAACAATCATCATATATATATGTATGTACAATTTTGTCTTTTGTTAGTGGGAGGTGATGTTTTTAAATTTTTTTCTTTGTAAAATTCACAACGTTTCGGCCGTTGTGCGCTCCGGCCTTCTTCAGGTGATTGGAAATTCGAACCGAACTCTTTATTTCGTCGAACGGAGTAGATTGTTCTAATTCCACGTGACATAGCCTCTTCCGGATATCTCAGTTCCAGTTATTTCTTTTCACGGTGGGAACGTCGGGAATATAACAACAAAGATGAGGACAACAGCCCGCACAATGTAAATAGTGTAAATACTTACAATAAACATCTCAGAAATATAAACAGGTCTTTGTAAAAGTTTAAGCATTTGGTAACCGGTATATTTGTATATAGTTTAGTTTTGTATAGGGCATATCAACTCCTTATGGGTCATTTAATACCGAAATTTAATTTCCTTGGGAGTTTTGGTAGTTGTTTTTTATTTTTGCTTTTTTTACTGGAATTTGAATATTTTTTACTGTTAAAATGTATTGTTGCAATCTTTTCCTATAAGAATGTACATTTATACTTTCATAGTGTTTGACCCCAGTTTGGGTG
This sequence comes from Acanthosepion pharaonis, assembly GCA_903632075.3. Taxonomy (NCBI): domain Eukaryota; kingdom Metazoa; phylum Mollusca; class Cephalopoda; order Sepiida; family Sepiidae; genus Acanthosepion; species Acanthosepion pharaonis. The sequence goes on from CAHIKZ030000036.1 coordinate 2,214,340, forward strand.
TTCGCTATTTGCACATAGCTGGAACCCTAACAAGTGCCACCACCCCGAGTCACGAGACGTCATCAGACGCCTTAAAGCCGGATCATTGTTTATAGTGATTTGATATCTAAGGCAGCCTTGTCACCAAATGTCTAAGACTTTTACAAAGACATTTAAGAAAAAAATCAACAAAAAAAAACAACTTCCCACTACTAACGGACAAAATTATAATAACGTACCGTCTTAACCAGTGTTAATATATATATATATATATATATATATATATATATTGACATAATAGGAAAGAACAATGAGATTTATAATGAAGAGTTCTTAGCATTTATTTTTATTTTAAAAAAAACAGTGCTCGATACAACGATATTGCATAGTATATATATATATATATATATATATATATATATATATATATATATATATATATATATATATATATATATATATATTATTTTGTATGTGCAGTACTTTGTGGAAAGTGCTCAATATCTGTGATAGAGTTAACATATTCAGATGTATGGATATGAGGTCCTATTGCTTCTATTACCTTGTTTGAGGTGAAATCATTAAATATATACATTTATTTAATTATTTCAACCCATATATATATATATATATATATATATATATATATATATATATATATAATCATTTCACCTCAAGCAAGGTAATAAAGCCACTAGGACGCAGTGTGTTACTGAGTGTTAGAGAATATGAGAAAACTACTTTTAAGTATAAAGGTCAATAAAAGAACAAGAATTAAGACGACAGAAGATAACGCATGACATTGCAACTTAAATTGTTGAAGATCAAAGTTGACTGGAAAGCAAGAAGCCGGAAGAGAGTTCCACAAGCGAGAAGGGTGATAGAAGAAAATATTAACATAGAACTTACGGTTACATATAGTCATTTCAACTTTAAAATGAGACCTTGACGCGGATCTAGTACTGCGCTTAAATTCATGTTATCGTAGAGTAAAGTTCATCAGAACAATTACCATGATAGTATTTATTTTAAAAAAAAAGGCACAGGGAAGCTAGATTACGGCGGTGAAGGCGAGATGTCAGGTCAGGTCTGATAACATTGCAGTCTCTTCTTTGGATTTTATCAAGAACCTCTAAATATATAACAAGAGCACCAAACCAGATGTACCGGCAATATTCAAAGCAAGGACGAATGGCAGACTTATAAATCTGTAAGATAGATTCTGGTGAGAAAAACACAATATACATATATGTTTGTGCGAGTGTAAAGTGTGTGTGTGTGTGTGTGTGTGTGTGTGTGTGTGTGTGTGTGTGTGTGTGTGTGTGTGTGTGTGTGTGTGCTGAAAAGTGTCCTCACGACCAAGAAGTCCTGCAACCAAAATATTTCATGTTTGGTTAATTGGTAAAGTTTAAAGAAGTGGATCATACTAAAAACTTTTCGCCAAGCTTCTCATATGTATGTGTATGTGTTTAATTATGTGTATGAGTGCATGTATATGTGTATGTATATATGTATGTATCTATGTATGCATGTATGTATATATGTATGTATCTATGTATGCATGTATGTATGTATATAATAATAAAAACGCCACCTCACAAGAATATCAACTATGACCACGGCCCCAACATGATCGCCGTGTTTGAAGAATAAAAAATATCCCATCATTATAGATACACATATATAAAAATCTACACATTCAGTTAAAAATTTAAAAAATAAAAACTTCCTAATAATGCTAGTAGAATAACCGAAAACTCTCGGATATATGAAACATTTGAACACTTTATATGCGAGGAGAAAATTATACGAACGCAAGAAATACTGAATAAAAGGCTCTACCGCAGTGACTTGTCAGTCGTCTTTAACGAAACATTTATAAAAGAGGGGTTGCTGCCCAAATACTCAATATATGTACACACACAATATATATATATATATATGTGTGTGTGTGTGTGTGCGCGTATGCGTGTGTCTGTGCGTATGATCAAATATATCTGTAGAAAGACAATATGAATGAAGACAAAAGGAAAACTATTCTTTACCATCAGAGGACGAAACGCGTTAGTAAAGAAGAATAGTTTCCCCTTTGACTTTATTATACTATATATATATATATATATATATATATAAAGAAAGAAAGAAAGAAAGAAAGAAAGGAAGAACAGTGTTTAAGTTTAATTTTTTTTTTTAAGTATTAGGTCTCTGTGTTTATTTTTTTATTGCTTTTTTCCAATTTTCGAATAAGGTGTTGAGTATTGTGTTTGAAATTGTGGATAAACTGTCCAAAGTACATATTTTGTTATTGTTTTGCTCAAGTGCTTTCGACATTCAGTCTCTGTCATTTCAAGAACCAATGTGGTGGTAGGCAGAATTCCTTTGTTCACATCCTGCTGTTCTTGGATTCATTCCCAATAACCATTACACATGACATCACCATCTACTAGTTCAAACCTCCGGCTTTCCAAAGAAAAACAAGATGTAGACAAAGGAAGTCTAACTACTACACAGACACCATATTGGTTCTTGAAAATGACTGAGATGGCTGAAAGTACTTCATCTAAACAAGAACATAATATGAACTTTGGACAGTTTATCCACAATATCAAGCACAATATTCAACACCTTATTCAAAAATTGGAACATTATAATAAAAATTTGATTAAAAAGAACTACCACGGTCTGGCTATTTAATTTTTTATAATATTTTTTCCAATTTTCGAATAAGGTGCTGAGTATTGTGTATGAATTTGTGGATAAACAGTTCAAAGTTTGTATTGAATTATTGTTTCGTTCAAGTACCATCTCAGTCATTTTGAAGAACTAATTTTGTGCTTGGGCATTCGGTTCTAGACGTTATGGTTAAAATTCGTGGAATTAAGGAATGTAATTCGTCTGAGCACTTTCCATAGAAGTAGCGATAGGGCGATTTCGTCTGTTAGAGAGGAGTTGTAGGGTGGACAATAATTTGTTACCCACAAGGACGCGGAGACACTTTTGGATTCTATCGGGAGTGAAAAGAGAAGACCGGGCAGCTCCTGTCCAAATATAACTGCAGTACTTAATTTTAGGCTTTATCTGGATCTTCTAACGGTAGATGATAGCAGGAGGAATCAACCCTCCTTTTTACTATTTTTTCTCGCCCTTCTCCTCTTTATACTTCCCACCCGTCACACTTTTTTCTTTTTCTCTCCCCCCTCTCTGTCTCTCTCTCTCACACACACATAAACACACAAACACACACACACACACGCATTGGTTTCTTAGTGTTCCTTTTTCTTCTCTCTGTCACTATCTCACTTTCTTTCTCCTTTGTTTCATTTTCTCCATCGTCTCCTTCTCTGTCTCCCCCTCTCTTTCTCTCCGTTTTATCACCCTAATGCTCTCTTAGCCCCCTCTCTCTCTCTCTCTCTCTCTCTCTCTCTCTCTCTCTCTCTCTCTCTCTCTCTCTCTCTCTCTCTCTCTCTCTTCCTTTCCATTTATTTTTCTTCCTATCTTATTCCTCTTCCATTTTACCTTTCTCCCTCTTTTTTCTTCTATTTTTTTTTTTTTTTATTTACTTTACTTTTGGCGGGTCTGGGGCATCGGCAGGAGAGGGCTTCTTACAAATGTCCGATAGAGGAAATCACTACATTCTAACATCTCACCACCCCCATCCGCCCCAATTCCTTGGAATTTAGGCCGGTGTTTCCATTTAATGTCAATACGCATGATTAAAAACGAGGCAATGGGGGGAGGTTGTTGTTTAAAAAATCGAGGCTGCTCTGTAGAAAAACAAAACAAAAAACGGCCCGTAAAACCAGAAATCCCAGATCCCAACCTCAAAATGACCGATGTACCCTACTGAGCTGTCAGTGGAGTGAATATTTTGGTGGGGAGTTTTCATGGACTGCAAAACAAGCAACAAATAATGGAGCCTTAATTTCTCCGAAAAAATATTCGTCGAGGCAAGTCGTGAGTATGGGAATCGAGGAGGCTTAGGATTCCACCATTTTAGGGCAGGCGTAGTGGCTGGCACGCAACTTAGAAGCTGCTAGCATTTGAAAAATAAACGACGCTACAGATAAATCATCACTTAGTTATAATGTCATTTGCCGAGGTCCCGGGTCGTTGCTGGCGAAGGTCAGTTGATAATAATGCTCCCCACGGGATTGGACATTGAACGAAGAAAATACATGGATGTTTTCCGGAATTCCTGGGAATCCACACTGACAACTGTATCTCTAAAAAATACGATACTGAATACTCGTAAAGACTGACACTATCAGTGAATGTAGTTTTAACTTTTATTTTCTGTTCTCGAATATAGAGTAGGCAGGTTTCCCTCCATATTAAAGATCGTCATGCACAAGTTTAAAACAACCGTGTTTATTTATATACTAGCAGCATGACCCGGCGTTGCCCGTGCTTGATTCAAAAATCGTACGACTCATGCAGCAATCGCTATCACTTGACTTAAAATATTTTTGCCCTTCCTTGCCTTTAAAGGAGTGCCTTTTGCCGTGCTGATGTTTCTACATGCCTTACTTCTTGCCTATCTCACACTGCGAATTTTTTCTAAGCTCTATGCTAAACATTAAATCTGTTACAAAAAAGGACTAAACAAAATGAACACAAAACGATCAGCTTTAAAAAAAGGACTGGTAACTGTAAAAAAAAACGAATGAAAAAAAGAATGTTAACAAATACTTTTTTCACATCCAACCCAGTTCTGCGGAATCAGAATCAACGTTGAGTTTAAGCAAGCGAATGAGCAAGTTGGAGTAAAGTGCCATGCAGATTTAAATTTTTCCCACTTGTGACGAATGCAGCTATCGATTTTTTTTTTTTTTTGCATGCTAGCATGCTAATTAACATTCGTGTCAGTCAGCTGTTGGCTCTCACGCTGGCCAATAGAATTTTCCTGCCTATTCGTGGCAGCCAGGTATTGGCTCTCATTCTGGCCAGTACAAAATGGCTGCAAACTGCATGAAAACTGCCGTAGAAGCATGAAAATATCGATTATTTCCACTATCAATGGGAGTTGGGAAATGCAAAGTCAGTCTTGGCAATTCCCGCTAACTTGGAGCATGTGCATGTAAATTTTGGTGCAAATCCGTCGAAAATTGCGGCCGTGCATTCGTTACACACACACACATCCTGCCTTTTATAGATAGAGATTTTATTAATGTTTGCTCTTTACAAGGTCCAAAAGCCACTCGAGGTAGGAGGTTATTGTTTGGTGTTGTATGAGCGTAAGAAAGGGAAATAAGTGAAAATATTAGGGCTGGGCAAGAAAGATAACGGATAACTCTAGACTTGTAGATGTCAAGCTTTTGTTAGGGAAATAACATTTCAGAGTTTAGTCCAGAGAAACAGAAAACAAAGGACAAACCTCTACTCTTGTTGTTCAAAAACTGGGGAAGAGTGTGAACCAGACAATAAGAGAAGTCACCTAATTCTATTGGGAAAGAAAAAAAAATAAATAAATAGTGAAAAAGATTTCCGACTCAGTCTGAGACGTTAGAAGTATAGAGTTGAAGTAAATTTTAGACGGAATCTTCTTTTTTTCTTCGTTTTTCTTCTTTTCTTTTTTTCTTCTTCTTTTCTTCTTTTTTCTATTTTTCTTCTTCTTTTATACTTTTTTTACTATTTTTCTTCTTCTTTTATTCTTTTTTCTTCTTCTTTTTTCTTTTTCTTCTTCTTTTCTTCTTTTTTCTTCTTTTTTCTATTTTTCTTCTTCTTTTCTTCTTTTTTCTTCTTTTTTCTTCTTTTTTCTCTTTTTTCTTCTTCTTTTCTTCTTTTTCTTCTTTTTTCTTTTTTTCGTCTTCTTTTCTGCTTTTTACTTTTTTTCTTCTTACTTCTTTTTTCTTCTTTTTTCTTCTTTTTTTTTCTTCTTTTTCTTCCTCTTTTCTTCTTCCATGTGCCGATTCACTTCAAGGTGTGGGCGATCATGGCTCTCAACTAGTTGAAAATCAATCTAAGAGAAGGACAATTCTGAATTCCAAACCGTGCAGAATGTAACAGAAACACATTCCACTATCTTTCCCTTCCCAAGAAGCCATAACAATTCGCAGATAATAAAGAAAAGGAACATATGGCGAACTATGCATGCCTACGTCTTGAACGAACATGGCATTAAAAAAATTTAAATAAAAAAACAGCATTCAGGCTCTTATAAATCTAATAAAAAAAAAGTAGAGTTTTACGAGAATAACATATACGGTCAGTCTAATGCAAAACTGGAAGTATAAAGTTAATACAAACAACCACTGTAATATGTGGTCCGGCAACTCAGGTACTTTTTTAAAATCACCCCCCATAAGTTGTTTTGAATAGCTACGGGGACAGCGCCACACGTTGCTTACAACTTTCCGCGGTATACATTCCTTTAGAATACTACCTACGCTATTCAGTTTCCTTTGGTCCATAATTAAGACAATCGAAATCAGAGAAAAATGTCGACTCAAAGACTTTTACAATTATAATAAATATTTTTCAAACTAAGCACTTACTTCCTTCCAGTTAAAATGTTGTAAAATGATAAAAGAAACAAGTTATAATTATGGTGTTGTTTTTATTTACTAAGATAAGCACAAAGGTACAAGTATGGAGCACCCAGTGTGTTAACTACGAAGTGCTCTTTCTTCATTAAACTTAGAAGAAAGACAATGTCATAGAGCGCCTAGTGATAATCAAATTCATTAATAATGTGTTCAAGTCTAGCTTGATATTACACCAAGACGTGGCACCTTTATAATTATGATACTGTTGTTAAATTTTTAAAAAGCATGAAAATACGGTCTAAAATTTTAAACTTTTTCTTTGAATTTTCCAGTCAATAATCTCTTTCATTCTCTCTTTGCTTCTTTGTTTTGACTGACGTTAAAACACCCCACCCGAAAAATGAACACACCGGTATAGGTCCACCCGAAAAACAAACACACCCGTTGAGATCAAATTAAGATAAAACCAAGTATCAAATGACGTAACGAAATGTCGTGACTGTTATCTTCCCGGGTTTAACTTGAGAATCCAATGCTTTTGACGGGAGCTGACTTGTAAAATCTGTATTTAATTATCAACAACCTTCTTCTTGGTTCTCTCTCTCTCTCTCTCTCTCTCACACACTCTCTCTCTCTCTCTCTCTCTCTCTCTCTCTCTCTCTCTCTCTCTCTCTCTCCCAATTAAAAACATGTCAATTCAATCTGTTATACAATTATATCATCGTAATCTTCCCTATCGGTCTCATCTGAGTGATTATCCCTTGTCATCGCCGCCTTCGCTTTTCCATTGTCAATACGATCATTATCGATGGTATCACTTCTCAGATAAGTCTAAAACAAATCTTCTCTCGCATCTAATTCCTCGGCTTCGTTAACCCAAAGGCATGGAGAAGCTGGTTGGCCTGCAGCAATTATATTTCCTGCTATTACGAAAACTATTTCTTGCTCACAATCTGCCCTTCTTATCACCTTTTTTCTTATCTCTATTTAGATCAGCTTTTCTTTTCCAGTTTTTCACTTCGATTAAATTCTTCATTCGAACGCCTGGATCTATTCCTCTCCTTATGAATGCCGACAGTCCCTATAAGAAATATTCCTTTCGCCTTAAACCGTTTTCTTTTCCTTCTCTTATCAGAGTACCGGTCGACTTAAATTTTTTTACCATATTTTGCTTCAACCTTTGCTTGGAATTTACTAAGCGAAAGCTCAATGGTTTTTAGCTTTGATAACTATCCATTAAGTTCTGCAGTTCAAATCCCGAAATTGGTTTTCACAGGGGAATGCAAAATGGTTTTAAATATTTTATCGTTCTGGTAATGTATGAAAGAGTTAAGTGTTTGACTTGTTGTTATGGTCCAGGTTAGGACCAAGGAAGAACAACACGAACACAAGAATAGAAATAACAAAGGTATATTACACGAAATAATAATACAAGATGTGGGAGGTGTTAGTATGACTGTCAGTCTGGTTTGGAGTGAACTACTATCGGCTCGACTCAATTCGGTATCTAGCCACCCCCCACCCCACGAGGGTTGCATGTGGCACAAGGCCGAGTTTAACGTGGGTTTCCCGAGCCCGTCGGCTCGGCCAAAAAATGCCCGTAGAACCCGTATAAACGGGATCGGGTTGGTCAACCTCCTCGAACGAGACTCTGTCCTTCGGCGGAGCCTCGTCCGAGTTCCTCTCTGCTAAGAGGCAGAGAGTTCGACCGTCAAGCCGAGAAGATCGGCTCAATTCGGTATCTAGCCACCCCCCCCACGAGGGTTGCATGTGGCACAAGGCCGAATTTATCGTGGGCTTCCCGAGCCCGTAGGCTCGGCCAAAAAATGCCCGTATAACCCGTATAAACGAGATCGGGTTGGTCATTTCTCCCCGAACGAGACTCTGCCCTTCGGCGGAGCCTCGTCCGGGTTCCTTCCTGCTCAGCGGCAGAAAGTGCGACCGTCAAGCCGAGCTTCTCGGCTTGATTCATCCCTCTCTCTTGAGAGGCGTAGTATACATAGTGTTAGGAAGAGTTAATTCTGTAGTTATAGGTAAGGACCCATGACACTTGTAAAGATCAGAAACTGGGAAATTTCCCATGTGGTAAAATTCCTCTTCATAGATCCCCTCCCTCTAATTGCACAAATAAAAATGCCAGTCATACGTTTAGTTTGCACGAGAGTCCAAAACTGTTTAGCAGAAATTAGTCTTTATTTAGAATGTGCAGATAGTGTAATGGTTAACAACTAGGAAAGAAAAATCAATAAGCCAAATTTGTTATGTTTACTTTTGAAAAAATACTTTTGGAAAAGATAACTCCATCTCTTCTCCCTCTATCAATGGGTTAAATATCAGAGCAGACTGAACTCTCTTACCTTGATGTAGCAACCATTCTACAAGAAAAACTTTGAATTCAAAACCATCCTGAAGTAATGGGATCCGTTTTGTTCTAGACATACCACTGCTGCTATGTTTGCTGAACGCATGGTGTACCTACGACCCTAATCTGTTAGAATCTGTTAGGAGATTTGTAACGATCTTGATTTGATCGCGATGAACCTCAAATGGTCGTCTTGACCGCGGTGCAGCGTTTGGCGAAAAATCTCCAGCGAAAAATCTCCAGCATGAAATTTCGCAAACCACTTTTGACATGTTCAGTTATTCGCAGAACCTTCTCTATAAATACATTGTTTGCTCTTGAGTCACATTTTTTATCTTTTTAAAATCAAAACGCACAATGAAAATGTTGCTTATTTTATGCCAGCTTCACTGTTAGAATCAATAAACAACGAATATGACAATTATGAAAAATTAAAAAATCCACATTGATATTGTTGTGGAGTGATTTCACAGTGGAGGCTTGTATTTGTACTAAGTCGATCCTAAAATAGGTTTGACGTACAAAACGTTAGGAACTTGATATAATAGGTATAACGCAGAGTAATCTAGTTGTGGTTACTGATACTTTAGTATCCGACTAACGGTCATCCAGCATCGACTGACTGACCGCCTCACTGAGCCACTCACTTGTTACTTTTACTACTCCTACTTATTATAGGTGGGAGAGTCTATTAACTATAGAATAGGTGTGTTCCACTATAACAGATATGGCAGCTGTTGCAGTAGGATAACAAATTGAATCAATTGCTTGGTCTGCTGCTAGGAAAATTGGTTTCCGTGTCTCGCCTGTATCTATCTTACATACTTATAAGTCTACTATTCATCCTTGCTTTGAATATTGCTGTTACATATTGTCCGGTGGTCCTGCTATATGTAAAGAGATTATTGATAAAACCCAAAGAAGAATTTGCAATGTTATTGGTCCTGACTTGGCATCTGACTTCCATTCACTTTCCCACCGCCGTAACATAGCTTCCCTGTACCTTTTCTATAAATATTTTCATGGTAATTGTTCTGATGACACCATCCTCTATGTTACCTAGACATTATAAATTTAAGCAAAGTACTAGATTGGAGGCAAGGTCCGATCATTTTACAGTTGAAATGGTTAAATGTAACCGTAAGGTCTATGCTAACAGTTTCTTCTATTGCCCTTTTCACTTGTGGAATTCTCTTTTGACTTCTTTCATCCTAATCAATTTTGGTCTTCAAAGTTTTAAATAGAATGTTAACCATTACCTTCTGTCTTTTTAATTCTTGTTCTTTTCCTGTTCTCTCTCCTTATTAATGTTTGTTTGTTTTTTTTTCTCATATTCTCTCGCACTTAGTAACCCCTTGCGTCATAGTCGCTTTATCGTTTTGCTTGGAGTGTAATGCTTTAAAAAACTAAATTAGTTAATTAAAACTAGACACACCTAATGCCATCTATCAACCAAAAAAATGAAATGTTGACATTAAATTAAGCTAAACTGCTTATAAAATTTAATAAATTTTAATTTTTGGCTTCTTTCTCATTGATAAACAAATGGGACCCCTTACTTTCGGTAATTCAAATCCAAAACTTGACGTCATCAAGTGAAGAAAAATCATTGTAATATTTTATCCTTTTTCTTTCAAATTATAAAATTCAAATGCTTGATTTTTACAAATAAGGTTTTGTGTTGGTTCATGACATATATATTTTCCAAATTATTTAACTGCTGAATTCTATTATACAATAGATAAGTAGACATAGGTTTCCATTGGACAGAGACGAAAAAAAAGGTAGACAGAAGTTTTATCTGCACGTGAATCAAAATCGTAGACATTGTTTTTTCGTATTTCCTTTTGTTTTTTATATTAATATTTACCCAGTACTAGGCTCCAGAGCCACTCAAGATAAAGAATTACTGTATGGTACTGTATCAGCGTAAGAGAAGGCAAATAGTGTAGTTTATGTAAGAAAGATAACGCTTAACGTTAGTCTTGAGATTGTCGTAATCGAGAAAACATCATACCAAATGGAATTTAGTCCTTACTAATGGAATACGAAGGGAATGGGGATAATTCCTTCCCAGGTACGTGGTATGACGCATCCCAGCTGCAAAGGCCAAGACTGATGAAACCAGGGAACGTGGCTTTGTCAGAACACTTGCTATTGAAATAGCATCAGAGCAACGAGAGTTACACGACGTTTCGTCTGTGGGGAGACGGGTGGTTGTGGGGGAAAATAATCAATCAGCCACATGGCCGCGTAAATGTTTTTGAACTCTATCAAGTCGGTGGGGGTGAGGATTGTGCAGTTCCAGCCCAGATATGGTCGGATCTGGCTCTCGTAAAGATAGAGTTTATACATGAAAATCTTTAGATTCTATTAAATGATTTTGTTTACATTTTAGGGACACCATATATATATATATATATTAAGGCAAATTTAAGGTTGGCATTGAGCGACCACGCACGACTGGTAGTTTCATGCGCTTTCACGCAATCACCAGACTGTAAAAGCTCATGAAACTGGAAGTCGTGGTCGGTCACTGCCCACCTGGAATTTGACTTAAAGTATATTAAACGCTCTGCCATTTTTTTATTGCATTGAGCACTTCATATATTATATATATATATATATATATATATATATAGGTATATTCTTTTTTTTCTTTTACAATAGCTCCCTATCTACACTCTACATTTTGCATTTACGCCCCAATAATATATTAAGTTTATATTAACTTTGAGCTTTGAATCTGCGGTTAATTTAGCGTTCCCCTCCATGAGACCCAGTATCTTTTTAAAATCAAAAGTAATAATTCGTGCGTGATGAGTTGATAGAACTACGAGACTTTAAGTTGCACTTAGAACGCGTATGTGTCTGTGTCTGTGTGTGTCTGTGTCTGTGTGTGTATGTGTGGATCATTCCATCTAAAATCAACTAAGATCCTTATAAAAAAAAATACACAAGACACAGCTAAGCTGTTTATATTTTTGTAATCTATTGTCACCATTTTGTGGTGATTATGTTTGTCTTTCAGTGGCTTAGTACTCATCTACATTTTGCCATTCCTATAGAGACTAGCAGTGCCAGATTCACTGACAGTTTTCCCAGGCCATGTTCCCTGACTTTCGTATTATGTTCCGCGAAGGTGGTGTCAAAGCCAAATACATGACACTGCTGGCAAGCAAAAAAACAACTTTTAAGTGATCTACTGCGCAAGACATCTAGCCATGGCGCAAGACGGTTTGGTCGCCCCCAACCACCTACATCGACCAGCTATGTTATGACACAGACTGCCCCACTCCTAATGACCTTCCGACCTTAATGCAGGACTGTGATGAAAGACTCATGAATGTACCAAACTAGCAATATCCTTGGATCTATAGATGTCAGAATTTTGATGAAAGCCTTAGTTAGCAGAACACAAACAAATGCAGTGAAATTTCAAAATACTCCGATTTTAAAACTATTAAATATGCGGATGTAATACTTGGAATTTCTCAATCAAGGTACATCTTTGAATGTTCACAGATGTTTTTGAAAGGGGTCAACCGTGGCCAATGATTGTTTTTAAGATTAAATGACACACACACATACACACACACATACATATATATATATATATATATATATATATATATATATATATATGTTTTACTTATTGAGTTCACTTTTTGAGTAATTGTCTGTTTTTTTTTGGAGGGGTGTAATAAAAAGAAAAGACAGTGATTAATCGAAAATCTTTTAAAGAATATATTCTTCTTGACAGGGATCGAAACTGCAGTCATTTTCTCCTGGGAAAATCACCTCTAAACTAACTGCTCAGCCACGAGAGGGCTCAAAGAAACGTAAAGCTCAATTAACCTTTTAAAGAAATGCTTATCTCTCGTTAGGAGATTTAGAAGTCTATATCTACTAACTTTATTCTCGTATCCTAAACGTAAACAAAATAGTTTTATGGTACTTAGACTTTATGAATTTGTTGTAAGCTAGGAAAGGTTACTGAACAGAATAATTAAATGAAGGTTGGTAAAGAACGCTAACAGTTAGGACAAGAACAACACATATAAGATTCGCCAGCGGCGCGTAGAAGAAGTAGTCAAGTGAATTCCACAATGCTAGAAGTGAGTCAAGTGAATTCCACAATGAATCTCCAACTGCATGATATCTACCAACCGTCCCACGCGGTCAGATGTGGCACAAAGGGTCGGGTAGCTATTTCCTAAGACCAGACTCTGCCTTTCTACGTAGCCTTGTTTGGGGATCCTCTCTGTCTCCGGGCAGAGAGTTTGACCAGCAGAGCTGAAGACGAATCTCCAACTGCAAGATATCTACTAATCGCCCCACACGATCAGAAGTGGCACAAGGCCGAATTTAATGTGGGGTATCAGAGCCCGTAAGCTCGGCCAAAAATTCCCTGTAGACCCCGTATAAAACGGGCTTGGGTATCTATTTCCTGAGGAGAAACTCTGCCCTTCGACGTAGCCTCATCTGGGGATCCTTTCTACTCGGAGGCATTGAGTTTTACCAGAGTTTTTTACGAATCTCCAACTGCAGACCAACATACAGTATTTACTACTGTATTTATGTGAATGGTGACATACACATTATCGTCCGTAGGTATGCTACAACAGAATTTAAGCACAGCACTAGACTGGCAGCAAGGTCTCGTCATTTTCAGATGAATTGGCTAGATGTAACTGTAAGTTCTATGCTAATAGTTTCTTCTCTCTCTCTCTCTCTCTCTCTCTCTCTCTCTCTCTCTCTCTCTCTCTCTCTCTTGGGAATCTCTTCCGGCTTCTTACTTCCCAGTCAACTTTGATCTTCAAAAATCTAACCTGCAATGTCAATCGTTACTTTGTCTTCTTAATTCTTGTTCTTTTATTGTTCTCTTTTCCCTTAATAGCGTTTTTTTTTTTTTTTATTTTTTTTTTTTTCTCATATTTTCTATCACTCTGTAGCACCTTCGCTTTTAGTGATTTTACTGCCTTGCTTAGGGTGAAATGATTAAAAACAAAGATTTCACCTCCCATACGTCAACAGTTTGCTATTCTAATGGGGGGAATAATGGATAGTGGTTCGGATTGAGGAATCGGAGAGCCGAGTTCGAATTCTATTCGAATCCATTACATTCACTTACATGCTATTACCCTCTTCTTCTCCCCCAGGTATGGGTAAATAGCAGAACAGACTGGGTTCTATAGCCTTGAATGGCAACTGGTCTACCGCAGAAAGAAATGGCAACCTACTGCAGGAAAAATCTGTCCCGTCAGTCATGTATCTTTCGATACATGATCGCCTAAGCGTGTATCACGTAGGCATATAACTGACTGACTGATTTAGCAAGGTTTATAACATGTTGATTATTTAAACTGTCAAATAGTTACTCAGATACTTGCTTTCATTTCCTCATATTTTTGTGGCCTTTAGTTAAACAAAGTTCAACTTTGTAACTAGCCACTGATATTGCCTTCCTTCTCAATTTGCAATGCAGGTTTTGACATGTATTGACTCCTCTCTATGTTGTCTGAGGTTTTCAGATACAGCATCTTCATTTCCACAATTTAATTTCAAAGCCGAAAAGATTATCAGCCGAAAAGATTATCAGCCGAAAGCTTTCAGATAAAAAGCAAGAATAAATAAAGTAGTAAAAAGATAACACTTAATCGCACAAGAGAAAATATGTTTCTCTGTTGGAATGTAAGTTTTTATTTGAAGATTAAATTCCAAGAATGTTCATTGGCGATGACTCACCATTTGATCGGAGCAAGGCAAAAAAAAAAAGCAACGCCATTTTTAACATTTTCTGTGGTAATATTGACACTGTTAAGTAGAAATAAAAAATACATAAATTTATGCATCCACTGTCTTAATAGCATATCACTATTCTTAAATCTGGAAACTTTATTTTTTTTAAATCATTTAACCTGTTGTGTACGATACACCTAATTTACATAAGTGGAGTACCGACCATATAAATATGGGTTGGTACCGGAAGACGGGGTGAAGATTAAGAGATCGAATCGAGAGACTCTGCCCGACTGCGATTTAGTCAACCCATTATGCAGGAACAGTCTTCCCAAGAATATACCAAAACTAACTGTAAATATTGTGTACCTTTTCCTTGTTTCAATACATTTTGTTAACGTACATTTTGTGTTGTATTATTATTATTCCATGCTTATCCAAGTTTCAACATAACCCCAAGCAAGTGAATAAAGCTTCTAAGACACAAGGGGTTGAATGTTAGAGAAACTGCGAAAAATATACTGTTGGGAAGAGAGAATAATAAAAGAACAAGAATTAAGAAAACAGAAGATAATGATTGACATTGCATTTAAATTTTTGAAGATCACAGCTGACTGGGAAGAAAAAACCGGAAGAGAGTTCCCCAAGCGAAAAGTGCTAGAGAAGAAACGGTCATCATAGAACTTATGATTACATCTAGCTATTTCAACTGTAAAATGATGGTATCTTGCCGCTAATCTAATCGTGCTTAAATTCATGTCTACGTACCACAGAGGAAAGTTAATTACCATGGAAATATTTATAGAAAAGGTACAGGACAGCTACATTACGGTGGTGAGAAAGTGAATGAAACCGAGATGCCAGATCAGGACTAATAACATTGCAGATTCTTGACTGGGAAAGTAGACGCCGAATGAGAGCTCCACAAGTGCTATAGAAACTCTTAGCATAGAACCTACGGTTACATTACGCCATTTCAACTATAATGTAGATTTGTTCATTTAATTTAATGACTGAACGTTGATCGGAAGGTTGGTTTGGGATCCTTTGTATTACACAGAGTTACCATTACATGCCTCACTAATATAACATAGCGAAAATGTATTTAAAATATTCGCTTTTATAGTTTCGATGATAAAATTAATAATTCACAAAATATTAAATAAATGAAGAAAATTATCTGGACGACTCTCCCGACTCAGAGTTTCGTAGCTAAAACCTACACTTCAAAGGATTTATCTTGCTTCTGAACTGCAGATTAATATCTGCGAAACTCTGAGTCGAAAGATAAGTCGATTTTTTATTTTTGTTTAATATCTATATATAAAAGTCTGTGACTTCCGTTAGTCTGTATGTCTGTCCGTCACATTTTCTAAAATAGCCATACATTGACCGATCGAAACTAAATTTTGGAGAGAAGTGCAAGCAGGTAAGTGTGTACAAAGTGCAACTGATTTTACTAGGGTGCGTAGCTTAGTACAATAAATTTTCATTAATGTTTTTGGAAAAATTAAGTTTTATTATTTAACATACAAAATAGTCCCACTATTTTAAAAACAATTTAATGATTAAAATAAGAAATAATTATTTAATAAGAATGTAATATTTTTTCTTGTCAGTTTGGGTTTGAAAATTCAGTAAATACTTGAGTACTAAAATGATGGTACCAAATGGTGTTTCACTTTTTTGACTAAATATCTGACCAGAACCTTGGCCATTGTATGTTGTTCATATAAATGCTTTAAAGAAGATGCTTTTTTTATCTATTCCCCTTTACTTTTCTTTTTGTCATTTAATTATAATAATTCTCTAAGTAGTCATATAAATACTCATATATATATACATATATATATATATATGAAAATTTATCTGATTTAACCAGTAGAGAAGACAATATTTATGAATAAAAATGACAACAGGAAAACTAGTAGTTGCTGACACGTTTCGTCCAATGTGGACTTTATCAAAGCAAAATACGATATTTTCGTATTTTTGCTTTGATAAAGTCCACATTGGATGAAACGCGTCAGCAATTACTAGTTTTCCTATTGTCATTTTTTTATATATATATATATATATATATATATATATATATATATATATATATATATATATATAATTTGTTCAAAATTCTGTTTAAGCCTTAAAACAAACATTTTAAATGTATTTATAAATATCAAATATATCTGGTCAAAAAAAAGTATCAGAATTTGGGCTATAAAAAGAAAACTACAATACATATCAATTCGGCATTTAATCCCCTTCGAAGTAAACCCTTTCTGAATTCACAAACTTTATCCAGCATCTTTTCCATTGACAGACTCATTCCTGGAACTCCTGGATTTTTTCGATGTCTTAAAATCTTGTTCCTTTCAAGTGAGATTTGATTAATGAAGAAGAAAAAATTCGCAAGGAGACAAGATCAGGTCTATGGTAGTTATCGGTCTTGCTGATTGTTGTTCTTGTTGGTTTTTCTGGTTGCTTGCTTCTGCATAGACCATAGTCACTGATGGAACCTCTTCACACTTCCCTTGCAAACACTGCTATAAACAACAGAAGTGAGTGAGAACGTTATAACTTAGTGCGTATGCGTGACAGATTTCAAGGTTAATCTGTGCAAAGCTGCTTTAACATGCGTATTTTAATATATACATTCACTTTCATCATATGTTAAGGAATTATTCCAATTCTAATTATCGCTTTTTAAAACAATAAACATCGCCAAACAGTGAAGGTAATTAAAATAATAGCGGCGTCATAGGAAAAACCGTCTTTTGACACTGCGTCCTTATTGCGGACACGAAAGTCCATGTTTGCCAAAATTACGTCAGTATTGTTGTAGCAGAATTACGAAGCATATTTGGTCTTTATATATATATATATATATATATATATATATATCACGATGGAGTAACGGATAGCGGCTCGGATTAAGGAATCGGAGGGCTGAGTTGAATTCCAGTCGAATCTATTACATTCACTTACGTGCTAATACCCTTGGGAAAGATATGAATCCTCTTCTTCTCCCCCCAGCTATGGATAAATAGCAGGATGGCAACTGGTCTACCGCAGAAAGAAATGGCAACCTATTGAGGGAAAAAATCTGCCTCGTCTTAAAGATCGAATATGTTTCGTATATATATATATATATGTGTGTGTGTGTGTGTGTGTGTGTGTGTGCTTTTACGTCTTCATTTTTAAAGATTTATGTAAATTCCCTTAAGAAGACAAATAGTCTAATAAAATGAATTCTCCGTGAGCGTGTCTCTCAAACCAAATCCGCAGCTGTGTATGGTCATTTATTAGTGAAATTGGTGGAAGCTGAAAAAGCGTCAGTCAGGATTGCAAAGAATGCTGGGAAGACTGTACCGTTTTCCTATCAGCCTTTCTCATTCATCATTATTAACAGAGGATGCCGTCTATCGACCCTTTCCACACCTAATCCCATATATTCCCGATCGCTGACATATAATTACAGATAAGTGATGTGAATTTTGGTCGTTGGCTAAAAATTTTGAACGACGAATGATTTATGCATGGCATTCCGAAGAAACAGTAGCATTTATTTTCTTATCACTCTCTTTTTTTAATTTTTTCTATTTTTTTTTTTTAGGGGTAGGGGTGGGCTTATTTTAAATTTTCGTGTTGTGATTTCTGATGCTTGACACATGTCATAAAACCTGAAATAATATCAAACTTTTCAATAACGAACTTAGCGCTCAGCTTAACCGTATTTCCCGAAAATCTTCTCCACAAAAAAACAATAGTTACTATTTTTATTAAAACAGAGAAATCTTTTAGGGATTCTTCTAGTAAAGATGTTAGTCACATTTAATAAAGGGTGCTTCATTAAAAAGGATTATATATAAGGGTGTTTCATTAAGACGGATCAAAGTCAGCAGTAAATAAATCAGTGTTATTGGTGAAAATTTATTTATTTCTCTATTGGATCATGTTATTTAAGTTATAGCAATTAAGTGTGAAAAATAATATCGCCCAAATGTTCGCCAAGAGTTCGGCAGCACACGTCCATTCGATGATCAAAATGTTTGATGACGTCTCTGAATAGTTGCTCCTCGATCTCACTAATATGCCTTATTATCTCATCCTTCAACTGTTAAATTGTTGTTGGCTTGTAGGCATAAAGCTTACTTTTGAGATGACCCCAAAGGAAGAAATTTAAAAGCGTCAAGTCGCACGATCGTGATGGCCAATTGACTTCACTGTTTCAAGAGATGATGCGACCTGGGAACTTCTCATTCAAATTCTGCTTGAACGTCCATTTTCATAATAGGCTTCGATAACTTTAATACGTTTTTTGATTGTTAACTTTTCCATGGTTGAAATTACCAAAGACTTAAGTTGTTAAATGTGAAAGAAAAAGAAAAAAGTCATTAATTCACATTTAAAATCGAACACCTTTTATAAGACGGATCAAAGTCAGCAGTAAGTAAATCAGTGTTATTGGTGAAAATTTATTTCTCTATTGGATCATATTATTTAAGTCATGGCATTTATGTGTAAAAAATAATATCGCCCAAATGTCCGCCAAATCCGAAAGAAAATGAAAAAAATCATTAGAGGCTTAAACTTAATTCACATTTAAAATCGGTCCAAATTATTAGAACACCCTTTATAACAACCTTATTGGTAATACTTTTATCAATTCTTGAATACTAACAATACCTTTTTTTATGGTTAAACCATTAACAATGTGTTTACACGGTACATAAAACAGCCTAAAAACTCGAGTCAAGTTTTTAAATAACCTTGTCAAATCGAAACTTCCATATGAATATCATATCGGGCATTATGCCCGTTCAGAAATATCTAAACTGACAGTTGTATACAACGGCTTTCTCAGAACAATACTTAAAATGACTTTAACTGAATGATACTTTCATGTTTTGGCGAGGACCATCCTTCTTCGAACCTCGTGAGCTGGCGCTACATAATCACAAAAGACAACTGTGCCAAATAACAGAAACTACATCACTTGAGAAGAGCAGCAACAACTAAAACGGATAGCACATGTAACTCAAAGAGAGAATAATGGTATAATCAATACGTTGACGTTTCACTCTACTTCAGACAAAAGGTTAGGAAGGAAACCCCCATCAGTAGTAGAAAGAGCAATAACAGCTAGTGGACTTGATAAATCTATTTTCCTGAAAAATTGTTTTAATAGAAAGATTTTATAAATTTCATTCGACAACACCACTTGGCCAATGAGTACCGAATGTTTCCTTATAAGGAAACTGCTAATATTACTATAACAATTCTGTCGCTAACACTTACATTAATTCTTTAACAATAACAATACCTTATTCTCTGATTTTAATACATTTTTATAGTAAAATCATTAGTAGTACATTTACACAACTCAACAACACTACACTGTTGGTAATATTTACATTAATTCCTGACCACTGACAATACCTTTTTTTCTGATTTCAATGCCTTTTTATGTTTTTTGGGGATGCAGGCAGCGTATTTTAAGCCCCGCCGTCAGAACCACAATCAAGATGCGGATAAAAGTTTAATTTTTTTTTAAATGCCAAATAACTTCAGATGATCACGGCTCTCCACATTTTTCTTTTCATTATTACCTTTTCTTTATTACCATACATTCTTGTAAAAGGCAGCTTGAAATTCATAGTTTTCCTTCTTCTAGACAGGTTTCCACCCAAGTTTTAATAGTCCTTTTTTTTTTACTAATGTTCACCCAATACAAGGCCCAAGAGCCACTCTAGGTAGAGGGTTCCTACGTAGAGTTGTATTAGCGTATGAAAGGGCAAGATAATAGGGGGGGGAGACAGTTAATTATAGACTTGAAGATTTAATTTACAAGATTTAATTAAAGAATAAAATTTCAGAGTTCATGTAGAGACGTTAGAAGTATAGAGTTGAAGTAGACTTTAGAAGGAACCGGAAACCCAATCCTAAACAGGAAACATGGGAAAAACCTCTACTCCTGTTCAAAGATTTGGGAGGTTTGTGAACCGGACGATAAGCTAACCTATCTCCTCCTATTGGGAGAGGAAAAAATAATAATTACTAAATAAAATTTCAGATTTCAGCCTATGTCGGAAGTAGAGAGTTAAAAGAACGATTAGCCAAATCCTAAGCCGGAAACAAGAGATAAACCTCTACTCCTGTTCAGAAAACGGGGGGGGGGGAGAAGTGTGAACCGGGCAATAGGCAAACCTATCTACTCATATAAGTTTTTAAAATTCATTTTGAAGAAAGCGAAATCAATTCAAATCAAAGTTTCCGTGCAATGTATAGTAATGATTGTTTTTTAAAAAAATTATAATTTATTTTCTGATATTTCTTAACCTGTCATATGCCTGGGGAGGGGGGGGGTAAACAGGCCAGTCATTAAGTGAGGAGTGGCTGTATTAATAATATAAGGGAGTCATATTGATTTACTAAGCATATCTTAATACATCCAAAGACCGGAATTAGTGAGGATTGAACTCCCTACTCAGTCGTAATTGTTCTAGCGAGACAAGTTTGTTAACCATTGCAACACGTTGAAGTGCACAATATACATGCTTTTTCCAAAAGTATTTGCGCGATAGTAAATGCTACAGACTAGCTGGGAATTTGAACTCGGATCGCCGATTTCATTTTTCACACCAATAGTTGTCTCACTGTACACACATTCTAATAGTTTGAATACATTAATGTAGAATAAACAAGCATTTGTTTTAGAATTATGCTATTTCCTGAATCATTTGTTTTATAAGACGCCGTGTTTATATCTAATGACAGTAACAAAATGCATTCTTGTGATGCTTCGTTTGATTTTAGAGTATATGATATTTCACTGCCCCACCCAGGAATTGAACTCATGACTATCAGGTAACTAAATACACTGAGCCAATGCTTCTATCGACTTGCTCATTGTATACAATCACGTGGTGTGGTTTTTGATTCGCAATTCCTTATGGTAATGCTAATGGGGGATATTATAGGCCATAGAAGAAACATTCGACATTCATTGACCGTCAAGTTAGCGATACTCTTTTATTACAGTGATGTTCACCCTGTACAAGGTCCAAAGCCAACTCGAGGTTGAGGGTTACAGGATAAGAAGCATCATCTCAAGCAAGGTGACAATACCACCAATGCAATGGGCCACCAGAAGAAGGAAAAGACTTTAGAGTTTAGGTGGAGACGTTAGAAGTATGGAGATGACATGGACTTTACAAGGAACCCAAAACCTAATCCTAAACTGGAAACAAGGGATAAACCTCTACTTCTATTCAAAAGACCGGAGAAGAGTGTGAACCGGGCGGTAGGCGAACCTATCTACTCCTATTAAAGGAATAAATAAATTAAAATAAAAAATGAATAGTTAAATAGGAAATAAATGTTCAGAGTTTAGGCAGAGACACTAGAAGTATAGAGTTGAAGTAGCCCTTAGAAGGAACCGGAAGCCCAATCCTAAACGGGAACCAAAAGATAAACTTCTACTCTTGATCAAAAGACTGAGGAGGAGTCTGAACCGGACAATAGATGAACCTATCTCAAGTCCACTAATTATTATCTATCTTACCGGCGGTTTCCTTCCTAACCTTTTTGTATAGAATAGTCTTTTAAATCAACATCTTGATTCTGTCATTATTTTTTCGAGTTACACCTGCTATTCGTTTTCTTGTTGCTACTGTTGGAAGTCTTCAAGTGATGTAATTTCTGTTATTTGTCAAAGGTTTTGTGATTCTCTAGCGCAAGTCTTTGAGATCTGATGAAGTATTCGTTCACTCAAAGTAATTTTAATGATTAATCTAAGAAACAGGTTGTATATCGCTGACAGTTTACACATTCCTGAACGAGTCTGACACAATGCAAGACATCCACATGAAAATCTCAATCTGACGAGGCTATTTAAGAACAGGAATCAAGTTCTTAGGTTAATGTTTTAGCTTTGTAAGTATTTGCATTATCGGGCTACTACCCCTAGCGCAGCCAATTCTAGGTTCAATTCCTTTAACACCTTTACTAAGATTGCTATCCGCACACCAAGGAATTTGAAGTGTTTCGTATTTATTCTTTTCATATTCTGAATTTTTAGGACGGATTCTGGGTAGGTGTCATCACTGCATCCATTCCAATTCCACATTATAGTTTCTATTTTCGAAAGGTTTATCGTAAGACGTACTTCTTGAAATACTTGATAAAGAATAGTAATTTTTTGTTCAAGGTCATTCTTATATTAATTATGATGATTTTCTAAGCGTAACTTAGATCTGGCACAAATATGCTGCACCCAGTGAGGATCAAACTCACTACTCAGTCGTAATTGATCTAACGAGACAAGCTTGCTAACCATTACATCACGTCGGAGTACCCAAATTATTTTCTAAGCGTAACTTAGATATGGTACAAGATCGAAAGTGTAGAGCACTCAGTGAGAATCAAACTCACGGCTCAATTGCAAGTGATCTAGCGAGACAAGCTTGCTAATGATTACACCCCATCGAAGTGCCCTTCTTATATTAATTATGAAAGGTTGCCGAATAGGCGAACTGAAGAAGGCCTGACAGTGCAACAGCCGAAACGTTGTAACTATAACAACTGAGATGAAAACAGCGAACTTACTTAACTCGGATATTTAAGTAGAAAGAAAAATAAGGACAAAAATAATTAAGTTTTAGATATTGTTTAATTTTTCGGTAAATAGTTCAGAAAATAATCGTCATCACTAATCCAATGACCGAGTGTGGTCCCTGAATAAGCGATCGTCCACCCAGTCTCCTCCACATAACTGGGTTGAAAACCGAAAAGATTTTCATTCGTGTAGCGTGTTTTTGGTCTTATCCCTCTCCAGGTTAAACTACAACTGATGCTCTCCCACTTTAAGGATTATCTTGGTCACGGGCAATTTCATCGGGGGATCCGTCCATCTTGGAAGCCCTTTGTCCAGCGATGTCATGTCATCATCACATTAGCTGCATACATAACGATGGAGTCTACTCTACTCTATTGTGTTTTATGGCCACTGACCTTGCAAAAATATTTCATCCGCCCTTTGACATGTCTTTTTTTGTAATGCTGCTGGATGTCTAGCCACCCTACTCACCTGAAAAAAAAAACCTGGTTGAGCAACCGGTTTAGTCGTCAATGACCCGACCATGCGGCAAGTAATATTGGATTTCATGATATCAAAATCACTCGCTAACATAATCTGAAACAAATATTTGTTAATGTTGTACAGAAATCGAGAAAAAAAGAGTAGCATTCAAGGGAAATATATTCCTGAAGAAGGCCAGGGTGGCTATCAGTCGAAATATTATGATAAAAATAACAAAAATAGAAATAACAATAAAATAATGAAATAATGAACTTCAAACATCTGTGCACATCTGGGCAAAGCAACTTTTAAAAGTTTCGTTACATTACAAAAGAAAGCTTTTTTTTATTCTTTTTCTGGACCACCATTTTTAAAAATAATTACTGTCTCACCTTGAAGAAAAACCGGTTCCAAAATAGCTTAAAAACAAAAATCATATCGTGTTGCTGGGATATTTGATCTCTTTTCTGTTTCTTGATATATTTGGTTTCTTTTTTTTTTTCTATTCAAATAGGAAAAAATATAAATGATACTATCTTATTGATTATCTTCAAAATATATCACCGGTCAAATCATGGCCAAAATATAAAAGTAAGCCGGACAAAATCAATTTTAAGAGAGGAATAAAATACTATTATCAGGGAAACATGATCGCGATCATTCAATATCTTTAGTGTCACACCTGAGACGATTGTTCTGCTCTTTTGACTTTGAAAAGGTTTCGTCATTCAAACAACCAGTATTTAGTTTATGTAACGCCTTTGTAATAATGTTTAAGTCTTATTTACATGGTTATCTATAACGAGTTTTTGGTTTAAGGATTATTTGATATTATCTTCTATAATAGGAAAAATTACTGAGTCTCAGTAAAGATTACTGTATATACTCCTGTATAAGTCGATTTCATGTATAGAGTGGCCCCTAAATTATTTTTTTTTATTTTTGTGAAAAGCCTGATTTTTCATATAACTCGTGTATAATATGACCCCCCAACTACTGAGTGGTACTGTTAAGCCTGTCGTAGTCAAATATTGTAGTGGCATCATTCTAGATATATTCTATAGCAAATAAATGGTCTTCATTCTTTTTTATACAACGCTACTACAAAATGGTGAGAAAAACTACTTACCGTAAAAAAAATGTCTGATACTTTTGTTTACTGAATGTTAAGCTCTTCAAAAATAATTACCTGTCTATAGTAGCGCCCCCCCCCTCATTTCTTTTAGAATAAAGTTCTTTCCGAGATAGAGTCGGAAAAATATGCTGAAGAAATGTAAAAAATGTCACTTAAATTATGAAAAATAAAGGTGAAACATTTGAGCAAAATGTCATCTTCAATTTATCTAATAATAAAAAAAAACGATCCTGGAGGATTCTTTCATGCGCCGAGTTCCTTCGCGGCCTTGGACGATCATGGCTCTCCACATCTTCCCATTCTTTGTAGACCTCAGCAACTTTTGTCCCTTTGCCAAGCCTCCCACCCAACGTTCAGTCATTCATTCAGCTAAGCTCGTCTGGTACTTGGCCCGCTGCATTCCTCTATGCCAACAGAATATCTGTTCTTTCTTATCTCCTTTAAATAATTCTAAGTCCATAAAAATATTATAAATGCCAGCTGCTATCGGCAAAAGATAACTGAAGATGTAAAGAAACGTTTAAAAAAATTAACGAGAGGCACAAGTCAGACCGCAAAGATGTAAAATATTGATGGCTAAAAAAATTAACCTTTAGCGCACCCCTTTCCACTGCATTCTTTTTAAATTACAATAACCTTATTGCTAATTTCACTCAAAGGCATTTTCTGTTGCCATAGCAGGATATGTCAACACAACTATGAAATTCAGATTCAGGGATCAGAGTCACCTTCAGTGACAGGATAAACTTTTTGTACAACAAATAAAGTCACATACAGAGTGATAAAGGTTAATACTTGATTCTATCAAAACTGACGCAATATGATTGGTTAGTTGAGGAGAGATTACTCTCACTACTACTGTGATGTTGCCTCCTACCAGTTTTGTTCGGTTGAGGGCCAAAGTATAGTACAGGTGTGACCAAACGGCGGCTCACGAGCCACATGTGACTCGTTGACCTATAATATGCGGCTCATGGAAATATGTTGGCCGAGCTCCTTTTATTATCACAGTTAATATAAAAAGATAAATAAGAAAATTTTCAGGCTTTATAATTATTTAATAGGCATGAATTGGGACCCCATTGGATTAAGATATAAGTTTAATGATCATGTTCATTATTTACATTATTCGTACTATTGTACTATTGTCCTCATTCTTTTTCGCCATATTTATCACAACGTTTCGGCCGTTGTACGCTCCGGCCTTCTTCAGGTGGTTGGAATGTCGAACTGAACAATATGAGCACTGGTAAAAATGGTTGCTGAAGACATTAGGTTTATAATTTATAATACCCAGAAATTCATACCCATACACATGGCACAATGGATAAAGGCGTTGGTTAGATCCATAGACAGGACCCAAAGAGTGTGAGTTCAATACCCGGTTAAGGCAGTGAAGAACTTTCAGAGGGAAATTAACAGGAGATAACTGACATCCATCAAACATGGCACGTGGAACTAGAACAGTCTACCCCAGTGAGCGAAAATAAGGGTTCAGTTCGACATTCCAACCACCTGAAGAAGGCCGGAGCGTACAACCGCCGAAACGTGATAAATATGGCGACAAAGATGAGGACAATAGTCTGAATAATGTAAATAATGTACATAATACTTCATCTCAGAAATATAGACAGACTCTTAATGTTCATGGTTATTAAAAATATTTAAGAATTTAAATCCTAATTTTAATGCTAGATCTGAATGAGTCATAGTTCTTTAGTGCTGAGGGAAGGAATGGTAGGAGAGAGACGGATTAAAGAAATTTCCTGCCAGCAAGGATTACAGAGGAATGCCAGAAAACTGAGGTCATGGGGAAGTGATTAAGGGGACTGCACTCATGTCATGTACATAAGTAACATAGTTATGTTACTGAAATGCAAATTCAAGTTCATTACCGTATTAAATACGCTCAATATAGTTAAAACAATCATCAGTCAAGAATGCATTTGATTATCTCCTTATAAGAAAACAACTAGTATAAACACATGTATTCTCAACTATAAAATTGAATACCCTATTACAAAATGGCTGTTATACGAAATTTAATAATCCGCGCAAAATCAAATTCTTCAACAAAAAAGATTTTCTACACTGAATTAAAAAGTATTAAACAAAGCCTCATTAATAATGTCTTCCCTAATTACATTGTTGATGAACAAATTAGACAAGTTATTAGGAATATTAGCATAAATAAAAATGAATACAGTACATCATCAAATATTTCTTTAAGGTAGGACATTATGTTAACGATTTCAGTATTTTCAAATAGTTTTTTTCATGTTGTTTTCCTTGTAGTATTTATGTCTTACAGGTGCCAAGTGAGAACATTCAGTTAAAATGTGTTTCACTGTGAGTGCAGTTTGGCATATTGTACCAGTTGGGGTTGGATAATTAGGATTTAGTTGTAAATCTTTACCGTAAAAAGCCTCTCAAAATTATAATTGCAGATTTTCAACTTTTTGATGCACTCAGGGAACTTCAAAATCGTAATTTTTCGTGAGAGGGGGCATGTGTAAGAGAGACAAAGTGTGTGTGCGTATGTGACAGAGAGAAAGAGAAAGTGGTCGAAAGAAAGAGAGGCAAGTGCGTTTGTGTGAGAGAAAGAAAGTATATGTGTGTCTGTCTATCTGTGTGTGAAAGAGAGAGTATGTTTGAGAGAGAGTAAACGTGTGAGTGCGTTAACGAAAACGTTAGTCTGAGACGGAAAAAACTCTTAGTGCTTTTGTGTGTCTGTGAGAGAGAAAGTGGTCGAGAGAAAAAGAGACGTGCGTTTGTGTGTGAGAGAGAGAGAGAGAGAGAAAGTGTGTGTGTGAGAGAGAGAGAAAGAGAGAGTGTGTTTTTGAGAGAGAGTAAACGTATGACGAAAACGTTAGTCTGAGACAGAGAAAACAACACTTGGGAAAACAAGGGAAAAACTTATGAATAAGATTAAATGTGCGTGAGAGAGAAAGGGGGAGAAGAGTGAAAGAGAGGAAGTGTGTCAGTGATATGTGGTGTGTGAAAGAGAGAAAAAAAACAGAGAAAAAAGTGTGTGAGAGAGAAGTAGGGAGACAGAAAAGGTATGTATGTGCGTTCATGACAGAGAGAAAGAGAGAAAGAAAGAAATTGCGTGTGTGGGAATGACAGAATTTGTGTGCACAGACGGAGAGACGGATGTCTGTCTAACAAACGAGGAACATGCACCTCTTTATATAAGCAATCGCAAAATGTGATGAAACAATTCGATGACCTCATGTTGAGAGCATAAAAGATGTCAAGATACTATACTTTTATTTTTTTTTAAATTTCTTCCCGACACTTTTTTCATCTGAACTAACCACTAATAAGCGCACATAAAAATAACATATATATTACTTAAAATGCAGTGATATTTTCACATAGACTAAAGATTGAAAACGTTCGTTGAAGCGATTGCAACGAGAGTGAATAAGACGATGGCCACATAGTACTAGGTATGACGATAAACTACTTCCGGCAGTAAGACCTCAGATCGATAGATTGGATATTTGAATAGCGTGGAACCACCTTTTAAATGCAGGTATCCCAAGCTCACCCTCACCGTAGTGGAAGCATGTTAGGTCCTAACAAATAGTGAACCCCGAAAACTAAACACTATGAATGTATAAAAATACATTTTTATACTAAAATTACCAGCAATCCATATAGTAAAATTACTACCAATACATATTTATAGTAAAATTACCAACAATATATTTTATCTGTAGCTGAAGTCGTGCAATTGCTTTCAAAATATTTAGATTTTGGTATTAAATAACGCATAGAAGTTTATATGCCGCTAAACAAAATCAACCAATCAACTTACATGAAAGAATTATTACATAACATTAATCCATATAATATACGACAATTTCTTAAAGAAATCAAACTTCATTCTAAAATATAACTTCAAGAAAACGACATGAAACACACATATCACGGCCGTGTTAAATTATGTCCTCACAAACATGTATTATCATTAAAGTTACATTGCTTGATAGTGAAAAGTCTTTCGGTGTGCTTGTACACTGAGCAATGTGTCTTAACGGCTGTGTCTCCTAAAAGTGTGTCTTCCCGGTTGTGTCTCCTAAAGGAGGGACGCCAATTATTGTCAGTTATTTCAATTACCTACTATTATTTTCATATATCACGTAACTCATTAGAGTCGTGGGGTGCTACATGTACTGCAGCCGTAGCAGAAGTGGTGTGTCTTGGGCAGTAGTAATTATGCCCGCACAAACATGTATATGCACAAAAGCTGAGTATCATCTACCATGTATTCAGTTGTGAAAGCAGAATAACATATATCGTATATTTATACTTCAAGACTCCCCCAAAAATTAAATTTCGGCATTAAATGACCCATAAAGTTGATATGCCGTTAAATAAAACAAACAAACGATGGCAACAGGAGACTTTTTTTAACTGCGTACATATGAGAAATTATTTGTCAATTTAATGAAGGGAAAATGGTTTTAGATTTCTTTAATCCGGTTATGATGGATTAAATGGTCTAAGGAGATAGAAGATCATGCTATAGATATACACCTGGACAAACTCATAGTTCGTTTGTCCAGGTGTGTTATAAATACTACATTTTAGTTGTCGCGAAAGCTCTTCATATTAAAATACGAAGAGTTACTGGCTTCTAAGAAAAAACATCCGCTATTTTCATTCTCTTCGTCACGATAGAAACATTCTTCTTCTTCTTCTTCTTCTTCTTCTTCTTCTTCTTCTTCTTCTTCTTCCTCCTCCTCCTCCTCCTCCTCCTTCTCCTCTTTCTTCTTCTTTGGCTTTATCCTCCTGGGTGGTCGAAGTTAACGACACATAAATTCATAGTCACTTGGAGACGCACCTAGACCCGCTCACGCATTCGAATTAGCGCACACGCAAATGTATATATTCTTCTCGATGCAAATATATATATATATATATATATATATATATATATATATACACATTAGACTGCTGCCACCTGCTTGCACACATACGGACATACAAGTTGTTACGAATACACCAAAACAAAGATATTGACACACATCTGCTGATGTACACGTTCAAAGAGAGCGAAAATCGTCCCACACACTGACATGTACATACACTCACAATCACATACATTTGAATGAACCTTTCACATATTAAACACATATGTAGATCGACAAAACTTCACATACTTGTGTAGATATGCACATATACGTATATACAATGATCTGCCAAAAATCATGTAATAGCAGGATGTAATGGTAGGTGATTCCACTGTACATTGACGTCAGGGAAATGACCAAACCTTCATCAATTATACTCTGACATCTGGGCAGTTAGTGTGAACACTAGTTAGGCTGCTCATGGCAAAAACGACTTGAGTCATCGAACAGGTCATGTGTATATCAGGAATACCTGAACAATACCCGCTGTGAACAGCGCAGTAGTCGACCTCCTTCTTCAGGACGTAGGCGATCATGGATCTCCACAACTTTTGTAGCTCTTAGTAAAGTTTATATTTTTTCTATATCACCGAATTCCTGTTCTGCCAACCCTGTTGTTGTAGCATACCTACGGACGATAATGGTTATGTCCCCATTCACATAAATATAGTAGTAAATACTGTATGTTGGTCTGCAGTTGGAGATTCGTCTCCAGCTGTGCTGG
Organism: Acanthosepion pharaonis; assembly: GCA_903632075.3. Lineage (NCBI taxonomy): Eukaryota > Metazoa > Mollusca > Cephalopoda > Sepiida > Sepiidae > Acanthosepion > Acanthosepion pharaonis. The sequence continues at coordinate 2,244,768 of CAHIKZ030000036.1, forward strand.
TCAAACTCTCAGCCTCCGGGCAAAGAGGATCCCCAGATGAGGCTGTGTTGAAGGGCAGAGTCTCGTCTCGGGAAACAGCTAACGGACCTCATTTTTGACGGGGTCTACGGGGAGGTTTTGGCCGATCTTACGGGCTCGGTTACTCCACATTAAATTCGGCCTTGTGCCACATCTAACCGCGTGGGACGGTTGGTAGATATCCTGCAGTTGGAGATTCATTGTGGAATTCACTTGACTCACTTCTAGCAGTTGACTACTTCTTCTACGCGCCGCTGGCGAATCTTATGTGTTGTTCTTGTCCTAGATATCCTGCAGTTGGAGATTCATTGTGGAATTCACTTGTCCGACTACTAGCAGTTGGCGCGTCGCTAGCGAATCTTATATGTGTTGTTCTAGTGATAAGTATTATCGTTCATTACCAACTTTCGTTTGATTATTCTATTCAGTAACCTTCCCTAGGTTACAATATTTTGGCGACGAGGAGTAGCCAAAATTACAGCACATGTCCATAAGCTCGTTAGGTAGGTTACGCGCTGCTTTCTTCTGTCTCTTACCTTCGATGTAATTTGTCAGTGTCAAATTTTTCAAGCCGGCTTTCCACGTTATGTTCCCTAAAAATTTCAATATTTCTGATACTTCTTATAAGTATCACTTTTGTTTTCATTTTCTCTAAAGTTTCGTCGTTGCTCACATGTTCAGCTCATGGTATTCTCAGCATCCTTCTGTAGAAGCACATTTCTGTCGCCTCAAGTCTCTCCTCCGTCTGTGATTAATCCTGACCAGTGGCGTCTGACTTTAATTAGGTTTGGTATTAAACAAACGACACTGTCTTAGATCCCGTCCACAATAAATGCAGGCGGTAGCAGACGCCTATCCAACAGGTCAGTTCAATGTTCTTTAACTTCAATGACATATTGGAGCAGAAGAGTCACCAGGGTGCCATCTGTTCAAATGGCCACAACAGACACGGTGCCTCCCCAAGGATCGTAAAGTCATTAATTGGGTCCTGGAGAAATGAGCAATGTGCGACGCTGTCCGATTAGACATGGTTCCAGTTGTTTTGAACTGATGATATAGTTTGGGTGGATCCCACTTGTCAACAAGAATGGCTGAAAAGTGATTCCATAACGTCGTGAATATGGCAATAAAGATGAGGACAACAGTCCGAACAATGTAAATAGTGTGAGATGTATTTCCGTAACATGAGTTGGGTCCGTTGGCCTGCCTAAACTCATCAACGCAATCTTCCAGCCATAACTTGGACTATTACCACACACAAAGGACAATGGTTAAACGTAAGAAAACATAAGAAAAATGAATTCCTTTAAGTAATATGTGAAAATAACCATTCTTCGCGTGATGAAGGTCACAAAACTTGAAACGCGTGTAGCAAAAAATATGGAAAATAAAGTATAATATATATTAGGAATATATTATGTGAATCAATGACCACTACGTTGCGTTGCTTTGTGACCATTTAAGCCAATCATGGACTTCATATTATCCAACAATGATGGCTTATTCCCGTAAAGATAATGTTACAGAATGCAGAATCTGGTCCAAAATGTCAAATTACTGGTCAGATGACTTCGTGGACGTAGAATTCAGATAATGATGGATTGCCTTTGTTTGAATTTTGAATATTAGACCAAAAGGCATGAAGAAAGATCCCCGTAAGAATGTTGAAAAGACAACAAGCCCTCCGCACTAGGGTACCTTACTGACGTTAACCAGCGCGTAGTGGAATAATAAAGCCAAGGAATCGGCATGCACTCCGCTAATCACTTACCTCCAGCTTCCGCCTAGAAACAATGCTACCACTATTCTCCTTCGTTGATGTAGTGTATGATTATAGTGTTGTGGTTTGAAGAACTGAGGTCAGAGACGACACGAAACGCAACAATAATGTACCGTGTCACCGACCGCCGAAATTGCACAGAATTGTTTTGGGGGAGTATTCCGGAAACTTCCGACGAATGGTGTGACCGCCATCTTTGCTCGACATGAACGCAATCGAGCATTTAAGGGATTGTAAGGACGAAGTCTATTTGCACGCAACATTCTGAACCTACAAATATCAAAGAGAGGTGGACAGCTATCGAAACGACAGGGTTCAACATCTCTCCAGATGCCTTCCGGCTTCTTGTTGAATCGATGCCACATAAAATTGCTACACTTTACCGAACTTGCGAGGTTCTAGGATCCTGGTGGGCACTTACCCTATGACCTTTAGCACATCAGTGTATCGATCTCTCTCTCTCTCTCTCTCTCTCTCTATCTATCTATCTATCTATCTATCTATCTATCTATCTCGATATATATATATATATATATATATATATATATATATATATATATATATATATATATATATATATATATAGCTATTTATGGGTAAACGGGTTCAATATTAGAGTGTCTGTAAATATAAAAGTTGACAACAACGCAATCTTCCAGCCATAACTTGGACTATTACCACACACAAAAGACAATGGTTAAACGTAAGAAAACATAAGAAAAATGAATTCCTTTAAGTAATATGTGAAAATAACCATTCTTCGCCTGATGAAGGTCATAAAACTTGAAACGCGTGTAGCGAAAAATATGGAAAATAAAGTATAATATATAGTTTTAAAAATCCATATTATAATCAAAAATGTTTGCGACCTCTCTTTTCTCTTGAATATATATATATAGAGAGAGAGAGAGAGAGAAAGAGAGAGAGAGAGAAACACAAAGAGAGAAACAGAGAGAGAATGTGTGGGGGGTTCCTCACTGGGCTCCGCCACTATTCTAACATTACGTATCACGCACAAGCCCATACAGATTCGCACACGCTTACTGATGCACATATAGTCACGATCATAGATTCTCACGCAAACATTACATATGATACGCACATATAAAGATCAATAAGTCCATAGGCTGATTGTAGTTATAAGATGACATTTTCATTTTATAATTTGGGATTGGTTTTTACTAATATTCATCACTTAATTAAGTGCATTGGCAAGGAAGAAATATTAGGAATATATTATGTGAAAAATAATTGCCTTTTTCACCAGAATATATATATATATATATATATATATATATATATATATATATATATATATATATATATATATATATATATATATATATATATATATATATATATATATATATATATATATATATATATATATATATATATATTCTGGTGAAAAAGGTAATTATATATATATATATATATATATATAGAGAGAGAGAGAGAACGAGAACGAGAACGAGGGAGGGGAATGATATATACACTTTTCATTTTTGTATACCAGAACAATGTTAGCAAATTGGAAAAACAATTCGTATAACACGTTTCGTCCTTTAGGATTTCATCGGAGTAAAGTCGTGCTTACGTTGATGTAACTACGCATACGCATGCGCATGGGGACGCTGAAATCTTAAACTTTTAAATATATATATATATATTTGTAATATGTATTTGGGTTTATAGATCAGCCTATTTCATTTAGTTTCTTTTTGTTTATATTTTTATCGCTTTTGTTATTAAGTATCCCACCTTGTAATAACAAGATCTGCCAAGAATGGTGAAATGTTGTAAGAACCACGACACAAATTTACACTGAATGATCTAGCGATTAAAGCACTTTCTATACACTTTCGTCTTAGTAAATTGATTTCTCTTTTAATTATAGTAGCATACTTAAATTGAAATTATGGTCAAATACATTACAGTGAGCAAGTTGTATACACATTTTATTCTGGGTCACAACCAGAGACCTAAGGTCAGAAATGACTTCATGACATTTTCCACTCATAATTTTTGTAAAAAAAACCCTACGATCACACACATTTTACATAGATAAAGCCTTTCGTAATGTGTAAGCTGTATTTGTGAATACAATTTTTTGTATTACTTTAAGAGATGGGCTAACAAGAATCCCTTTAATGAGTCTATCGGAACCTTTTCCAATCAAACCGAGGGCTCAAACTACAACTGGAATTATTGATGTCCTCAAGTGCCACATTTTTTAGATTTACACTTCAAGATCTTTGTATTTTGATAGTTTTTTGAAGATCTCCAAAGATACATTGACAACTCTAGTTGAACTAATTTTCTAATTCCTTCAGATCCGAGAACATTATTATTATTATTATATTATTATTATTATTATTATTACATAAATAATATCAAAATATTAAATTAAATTGTAATGAATATTGCTATAATAAATTAAAGCACAACAGATTTAAATATAAATATTATTATTATTATTATTATCATAAATATGTTTTATCAGTAATTTGTACATTAGTGATCTTATTTTGATAATAATAATACATGGGCAACACTGGATAATCCTGCTAGTTATTGAAAAAAAATGTTTATTTCTGGGGTGGGGTGACTACATAGAACTGAAACCGGGTATAAATTGGGCCACATTACAAAAGTAAGGGCTTCCCGCCAACATAGTCAATGATTATCATTTGGTCGATACCCAGCCCATAGCAAACCCAATTTCACGATCCCTGAGGTACACGAGACCTTTTTTCTCTCCTAATTAAACTGGTACCCTGCCATTCCTGTTCACACAGCACTCGTTAACTAATAAAATCTGATTATAAAAAATGAAAGGACACCTTTCGATGAAAGGAATCGCTTTTACAAGCTCCAAAAACAAAACCCTACATTTTACCATTCCTCCAAGACGATAAAACGGACTCAGATCTCCTTTCACCATTCACTTTTGTCGAAGACGACGTACCGCACATCTTCTATTACGCCTAACGTGTATTGCGCCTAAATAATTGTCGATCTTCCTTCTGGGTGATTAACGATGAAAACTCACACTTGCATTTACATGCGTACTATCTTTCACACACACACACACAGATATATATATATATATATATATATATATATATATATATATATATATATATGGTGTTCCAATAATTTGGACCGATTTTAAATGTGAATTAAGTTTAATGATTTTTTTCTTTTTCTTTCAGATTTGGCGGACAGTTGGGCGATATTATTTTTCACACATAATTGACATGACTTAAATAACATGATCCAATAGAGAAATAAATAAATTTTCACCAATAACACTGATTTATTTACTGCTGACTTTGATCCGTTTTAATGAAACACCCTTTATATATATGAATAAAGACAAAAAGAAAACTTATCATACCCGACGCATTTCATCCCCTAAGATAACCTTAAACCTTACTTTTTGTAAATAAATAACTGAAAATTTTAAAAAAATTGTCGGATTAATAAATAAAATCCATTAATTCTTTAGAAATTTCTTTGTTTACGTTTCGGATAAGAAAATAAGCAGTTATGACTTTCGAACAAATCTGAAAGTAAGTGTGTTTTAAAGTTTTGTCAATAATTATTCCTTTTTAACAAGGAATTCTTTCATATTATTTTTCTTGCTGTTTATTACACTCATAGTATTTAATTGTAGGTAACTCCAAAAATCCACCAAATAACGAGGCTCTATCATGAAAAAAATGCTCCCAAACATAACAAAAACAAACTTTCATCGACAAAATCTTAAGAAGAAAGATCAGTGGATTCATTGATGCGAAAATTATTTTTTTTATCTTAAGAACATTAAAAATTTTAGTTAGAATTCTTGTTTGTCTTCTTTTTTTGTGTGTCACAGCTTAAATTTTCACTGGAAGTTTGATCGGTTTTTTTTTTTTTTTTTTTTTTTTGTTTGTATTTTTTGTTTGTATTTTTTGTTTCTTTGGGTTTTTTTGGGGGGGGTGCTTTCTGTTTGATTTTTGCAGTGGAAAACATTTGGGAATTCTAGCAAAAATCAGATAATTGTTGGATTTTAATGAAACTTTAAAAACTTATTCAGAAATGAATTAGATTATTTTTACGTGTTTCTTTATTAGAAAATCTTTATAAAAATATTTTTTGAATACTGCACACACTCCCATCATTTAATTTTTATCAAAATGGAAACTTGTCTGGTCATGAAGCTCTTCCTGACTGAGTTGTCAAAGTACGCAGGATCTAACGACACTTTCTCCCGTAAATAAGACGAAATAAAATACTATTTAAAATAAACGGAGTACCTACTCAAATATGGCTATCCAACAAAAATAACATTTTAAATAATAAATATACCCAGCCTTTATTTATAAAGTTATCTTTTTAACTACGACACAAGACCAAAAGTGTGAGGTACCGAAATAGGATAAAAATCGCCTCTTCATTAAAAGATCTATGAGATTGATTTACTAACCACTACAGCATGACAAGGCGCCTAATTTACTTGAACTCTTTAGATAGATTCAAAGAAGCAAAGCTCCCCTGCCAACTTGGTGTGGTTGAGAAAATAGAAAAAAAACTCATTCCTTAGCCAACTCAGACATTCTACCCTTTCGCCGGCGTTTCTAAACTCTATAGGCCGGCCGATTGACGGCGACCTGCTGCGACTATGTCGCTAGAGGCGGGAGAATTTTGGCATATCAGCTGTGATAATGGAGCGGGCTTGGTGTTTTTGGATGGATTTAGTAAATTCACCCTTCCGTCTCCGATTAAAAGGATAAAAAAGTCATGAACGTCGGCGAGTAGACGACCCGCGTCCTTTCTGTGAACACACATTTCTCTCTCACTACCAATTACCATATCTGTTTGTTCCTTTCTCTCTTTCTCGGTTATTTATTAGCATTTCAGAAATGAAAATCTTCAAAACACGTAACTAGTCGCCATTTTGTTTTGTTTTGATTTCTCCCAGTCGTATCGTATTTTTTCAACAAACAAAAAACAAGGATTTAACTTTAATATTATTTAAATTTCTTAAATGAAACCTTGTCAATAATTATTCCTTTTTGACTAGGATTTCTTTCATCTTATTTCGCTTACTGTTTATTACACTCGTAGTATTTAACTCAGTAGGTACCACCAAATGCCCACTAAAAAGACAGGCTCCATCATGAAAAAATGCCCCAAACATAATAAAAACAAACTCTCATCGACAAAATCTTTTGTGCTATTATTAAGAATGGTTAAAGGATTTATTGATGCAAAAATTATTTTTTTACTTTTTTAAGAACATTAAAAATGTTAGAAATCTTGTTTGTCTTTTTTTCCGTCAATTTTTTTTTTTTTTTTTTTTTTTTTTGCTTTTTGTTTGATTTTGCAGTGAAAAACCATTAATTCTTGCAAAAATCAGATAATTATCGAATTTTAATGAAACTTTCAGAACTTATTCAGAAATGAATTAGATTTTTTGATGGGTTTCTTTATTAGAAAATCATTGTAAAAATATTTTTGCATCTTGTACCCACTCCCATCAATTAATTTTTATCAAATCTCTTAAAATTAATTTTTATATCATTTAATGTTTATTTTTGCTATAAGGACAAGTCCCAGGAGAATTTAAATTAATAACATTTTTGTCAAATAGGAACCCCAGAATCTGCACTGTTTGGTAATAAAACTAATGTTTTTTTTTTTTAATTAGCAAAGCTTTTAATTGCTTTTATGAATAACATAATATGGCCACAATTATATTAAGAAAAAACATTTTTTCGATGAATAATGAATTTTTGTAACTACTGCTTTCATTTTTATTTAAAATCTTTTAAAATCATGTATTAATTTGTAATGGTCAAGTGATATTTTTTAAAATTAAAACTGTATTTAGTAGTTATCAATAGAAAAGAACAGTACAATTCAACAACACCCTGTATTTTAAAGAAGATTTTTTTCTTGTATATAAATGTGTCGATTTTTATAAATACGGACGCACATATACGAATTTATCAGAAAATAAGAGCTGTACCTATAATAAATATTAAATTTATTGGTAATTTTTTAACATTTTCTCAGCAAGCATCTTCGTAAGTAAGGTTATAAATCAGATTACTAGGTGGGGGTACCTAATTAATAGTAATATTATTCAAATTGCTTGAATGAAGCATTGTCAATTATTATTTATTTTTGACTAGAAAATCTTTCATTTTATTTCTCTTACTTTTTATTACATTCGTAGCATTTAAAATTAATATTCAAATTTCTCCGACCAAGCCTTAATTATGTTGCTTTTTTACTGGATAGGGAAGAAGTTGTCGAGAGCCATGATTATCCACATCCGGAGAGGCCGCGACATTTTCTGAACCACGATTTTGAAAACTGATTTTTAAGACAGACATATGCTTTCAATGTAGGAAACTGAAAAGTTTAATAAATATTTTCAAAGGTATGAGATTTTTTTTTCAATGCTAATTTTATTATTTTTTTAATCATTTATTTTTAATATTTTGAATGTTGCCGGCTTTCAAACCCTTGCAACATTTCAATATTTTCATATTTTCAGACATTCGTTATTCATTTACAGCACTTGGATTCCACAGAATCGACTTTTCGATTAATTTAATGCCAAGTCCCTTGATGGCTCTCCATAAATTCCGTTTCTTGTCATGCATTGTTGGGAAAGATAGAGGAATGGTTTTCCGTAGATTTCAACGATTGGAACTCAAAGTTTTCCATCTCTTAGACAGCCGTCCAAGGCTAGAGAGTCCAGTCCGGCCTTTCCTGTCCAGTCTTACTCACGGGCATTTGCGCGAAAGTGAACGCAGTAAAATAGACTGGAATTTGAACTTGACTCGTCTAATTCATTTTCTGTGACGACATCCTAATTTTTTTTTTTTTTTTTTTTTGTCGGGTGGGAGTGCGAGGTTCTTTTTTTTATCAACGGCAATAGCGATGTTGAGAGAACTGCGGAGAGACTCGAATTCGATACTGACCACAAATTACGGTGATTCGTCCCACAGATTTAATATTAATTGATCTTACCAAAATGTCCGGCTGGAAATTCTAGAATTTAATTTTGATATGCACAATTGATCTTCTGTGACGAATGATATCAAATGTTTTTTTGAAGGAAGACAAACATCCGTTGGCCAGATTTTGCCCCTCGATGAAATGGAGGTGAGAAAATTGCACTTGGTCAGTTTTTAATCGGAATCTCCTGCAATGGACGTTGCTTCGTCAGTTTCAAAATGTCTCCAAAAACTGACAGAATTAAATAGAATGAACGGAATTTTGAGCTACAGATTTTAGAAGAACACGATTGAAATGTAAGAAAAGTTCTTATAGAACTCAGTGTTAATAATTTTACGAATTAGAAATAGATAGATAGATAGATAGATAGATAGATAGATAGATAGATAGATAGATAGATAGATAGATAGATAGAAAGAATCAAATTCGAATTTTGACTGAGGCCGCATGTGCTCACTCTGCTCTAATTCCATTGGGAAAGGCATAAGACTGCTTCTCCCTGTGCTCATCCCCATCACTAGATATTTTAATAAAAACCGTCTCGTCGCGTGTCTGATACAATGCTGGTCAGAAGAGATTGGGTAAGTGAACATTCGGACAAACTATCTCATTACAATACAGCTTAGGCCCCAGTAACAATATCAGTGACTGTTACGCCCATTATCAACCTCAACATGACACGCAGACGCACGCATATACATACACATTCTCTTTCTTTCTCTATGTTTGTGTGTGCGTGTGTGTGTTTTGTTATCCTAAATAAGACCGACCCCCCCAAAAAAAAAATTTGACTCCATTCTCAACAACAAAGACAAATTTTTTAAGAAAACCATTAGCATGCAAAAGAAAGATTAATAAACTGATCACAGCCAACAATGCGGAGGTCGGATCCCTTAAACTACACAAAGTTGTGGGTGAGTATTACTCCAATTATCCGGGAACGTAAAAATACACAAACCTAACGCCCGGATATGTCCCATAATCTCACAAATCCCAACCTCTGTATATCAATTATTAGTAAATACCTTAAACCAACCGATACTACCATATTTACCGAGTAAATATAGCATTAACTTCACGAGCGAATTCCTTGACATACAGTCTAACAAGCCAAATAATGGTATCCTAGCCTCACTAGACGTTGGAAGCTTATTCACTAAACTATAAAGAAGCTACAGACATAGTCTTAAAGAAAATATAAAATCGCACCTCATTCCACCCTCATAAAATTAGACCAACTACAGGGTGCCCAGTAAAAAAAGCAGTAAATTTAGAAATAAATTTATTTAGTTATCATGATTCATGCACAAACTGAACAATCATCGAAGATGTTTGAAATGTTTGCCTGAATGTTCAACACAAAGTTGTAATCGTGGTAACCAAGAGACAGTAACTTTGTGGTTAGTGTCAAGAGGAAT